>VUQK01014388.1:0-10943 GCA_015106715.1 Bujurquina vittata
GTGTGTGTGTGTGTCTGTGTGTGTGTGTGTGCGTGTGTGTGTGTGTGTGTGTGTGTGTGCGTGCGCGTGTGCGTGTGTGTGTGTGTGTGTGTGTGTGTGTGTGTGTGTGTGTGTGTCGCGCCCTGGGACACATAGGACCTTGACAGTCAGTAGACGGCAAACATTCAGAGCAGTAATAAGTCAGCAAAGTGAAAGGGCTTTCCCTTTATAGAAAAAGAACTAAAGTGTCTAAGACTGCACTTATTACTTGTTTGCTGATAGATAGCCTTTCTCGCTTTCAGTATGCTTGTGTGAGTGGCGGCTTAATGGGGACTGATAATAACACGCTGGTGAGTGTTTTTTGATGAGTTAGGAGATGTGATCTCTTTCAGCTGCATACATATTAATAACATTTGGGGTGCTCGGAGGAAATACTACTGGTGTTTGTGTGAATGCACACAAACATACGGGCACGCACACACTCACATACACATATACACACACAAACACAAGACCAAGCGCGGCCTTAATTTCTTTTCCATCTCTATGTCTGCCTCACACACATTCAGCAACGTACAGTAAAAATGCATAAACACAGGCAAGTACTTTCTCTCACTCTCCCAGTGTCTTTCTATGTCTCTCTTTCACACACACCACATTAATATATGCTCTCTATGGGTGCGATAAACTTGCTTATGACAGCTAATAACTCCCCTATTCCCTCTGGTCTTAATTAGAGCCAGTTATTACAGAGTGTTTGATGCTCTCTCTCTGTCTCTTGCTCATTTTCTCTCCCCTTTTTTCTCTTACCCTCCTTCTCACACTGTTGCACAGCTTGATTCCAGCGTGTTGTTTAGAGTGAAATGTGGAGAGGAACTCCTCTCTGCTTCTGTGTTGGGGGTCTCCGCATCTCACACTTTATATATCCCTGAGACAAACACGTAATTACTATTCCCCTCTGCTTCACACTTAGGTGCCTTGGCTCAACGCGGCTCCATGAAATTTGTAGTTTTGCCCTTCGTTTCACTGCATTTTTTTTTTTTTTTGTTCAGTTCAAAGTTAAGAGCTGTTTGATAGATGGAGGTTAGAAGGAACTGAACTTGAACTGACAACGTAACTGATGCTTCTTTCATCTCCAGAATTCCACACTTCAGGGAAAATGTGTCCTTTTTTTCCAACATTCATAAACGTTGTCAATTTATAGAGTCTGCTTTCAAAATGTTTCATGGGCCCAGGGTTATACAACTTAGTTAAACACACAAAATATAGCATTAGCACTAACGGAGGGGGGAAAAAGTGAAAGACAAAGGGATTGCAAATCTGGGTAAAATAATGAAAGTCAGTGAAATGGAGATTATTTAGATTTGAATGTAGCAAAATCAACTTGGAAATGAAGATAAACTTAGCGCAGAAAGAAAGAAAATTTGTGTTTGGTTCTTTCTTATACTGATGACAAGCCTGATTGTCAGCATCGGGAGTACCAGACGCTCAGAGTAAGAGTCAATAAGTTGTTTGGCACTGACAGTGCCAAATGCATTTCCTTACATTTACCCTATAAATATTTATTGCCAAGAAGCATCGTTACAACAAAGAAAAAAACAAACACAAGTTCTCTTACTTTTTGTGCAAAGTTCACTTCTTTACAGTAAAAATAAATCCTCTTTAGGTTTCAAAGTTTGCAAGAAAATGAATAACAAGCTAATAGAAGGTAGATGTGCTGCAGCTCTATACTGCTGATGCCTCATTCTGAGATTAGATACAGTATACCTATATTAGATACATCCAGGATATCTAATAAAAGTGACAGTACATCTCTAATTTTGCCCAGGGAAAGATATTGAATTACTTCTTAAACTGAGTAACACTGGATATTTTTTAATCAAATCTTTGAGTTGTTTTATATCAGCTTTTCCTTTCTACTGCCCACAAGCTTCCAACTTATTTCAACCATATTTCATGCAATGTGCCCCCAAAAAAGAAGGAAAAGTGGAGAAAAATCTAGAGCTAGAATCAATACTAGGACGCACACGGGGCAGATTCAGTGGTGTTTAATTTGAAGAGAGATTGACCTCATGTTTAATGCAGAAATTATTCCAGGTCCCAACATGATGTCATGATCTGAGAGTAGTATGTAGCAAGACTCTGAACATCAAATATTCATTATTACATGCAAACACACACACACACACACACACACACACACAGCATGTTAATTGCAGATGTCTTGAGTTATACAGATATAAATCTCACTTCTGTGTTCAAAGCAAAAATATATTTTTTGACAAGATTCAGCATACAGTACATGGCTACTGGGGAAAACTGCCAGCTACTTTTTGGCTTTCTTTGTTCAGTAAGCACCTGTTCCCGTAAGGAAGAAGAAGGAAAGGGAGAGCAAAAGTTGAACTTTGATAAGAATTAAAAGAGTAAAACAAAGGCTGGCTCGGAGGAAAACTAAACAAAAGCATCTGCCGAGTCCAGCCCCTCATTTGTCCAATTGTGCACCTTTGACTCCTTGCCTCATACTTTCTCCTCGCGTTTTAGTACAGATGTGTGCAAGAAAGAGAGACAAGAAGAGAGCGGCAAATGCATTTAACAAAACTGTCCATGCTTACAGAGTTATCATTTTAAAGTAATGTCAATTAGAGGTCAGTTGAGCCTGGCAATTTGTGAGACAGAATTTGAAAAATTTGAATCTATTTTTTGTGTTCATGGACATGAATTGCTATGTTTTTGATTTTTGAATACGGTGGCCCTGAGAGGTCAAAAGAGCTGCAATTTAAGAAAACACCAGCAAATAGAAAAACACTGCAAAAGCACACAAAATACAATGGAAGGTGAATAAAGCACATTTACCAAAGATGCCCCGTCACTTGCATTGTGTTTTGCAAGCTTTCTTATTTTTTGAAGTATTTTTCTATTTGCTGGTGTTTTCTTAACGTGCAGTGCATTTGACTACTAAGCTGCCGTACATGAACCTAACCTGTAGCTTTTAATGCCTGAAGTTAACCAGGCAGTATATTTGTCTTTAATAACAAATTTAACGATCATACAAATCATGTGTGAAAAGTGTCACGAGTATAACTTGAACTTCAGTCTCTGGCGTGAATAATAGTCGCTGCATCTATGGTGTGAATTTAACCATCATAGATCACATCATTCTCAAATTATACCATTCACAATGTTGAAAGTTGGCCATCTGCTCAGGCCCATTACCTTTAGGCTGAGTGGTAAAAAGTGAAAATTCCTGTCCCGAAACAAAAATCAATATATTAAAGGTTGTGACTGTACCACATACTGCCTTTAGACTAGGTTAGTCTAGCTAGTCTCACTAGTATTACAGTATAGTACAGCATACACAGGGTGTACACCAAAAAAGTAAAATGAATGCAGGCAGGTAAAGTGCCTGAGAAAACGGACTCAAAGACAGAGGGACACAGGGGGGACGCAGTCCTAATGTGAGGAGCTGAACAGCAAATGAGACACAGGTGGAAATAATTAGAGGAGAGCAGATAATCACAGGGGTGGGAAAACAAAGGGCCAAAGATACACAAAGAAAACAATTAAGTGAAAGAGACTAAAACTCACATAAGAACACACAAGGAGACGCAAAGGCTGAGAGCATAGCAGTGAGCGTAACACAGTTTTTATGTATGCTGTAAGCAATAGATGGGATATTTTGTCTCTTTTTCTCTGTGGCTACAAATTGGTTTGTCATTAGGTTTAGTTTGGCAGTCAGTATCACTCTGACCAGATGGTACAGAGACATAAATGAACCTAAAGTAGTGACATTATGGAGTGCTTTGCTGCCAGGACTGTAACCATATCAGGACAAAGCTGGCAGCAGTACATGCAGTATATCAGGTAAAAGAAGCCCAAATAAGTTAAATTTCACAGGGTAAAGCTATGAAGCAAAAAAATAGCACACATTTACATGTGACCTTCAATGTGACCTTCTTTACGGTGTCTTAACCTCCCACCAAAACTTCTGTTGGCCAGCACAAACAAAACAAAAACACCAAAAAAAAAAGTCTTGTTTATTTAAGCCAACAGGGAAGCAGAGGAAAAATTCCAATATTCTGGGCTGTGGCGTCTGTTATTCACTTTGCCAATTCAGTGGTTTTAATTTTTGTGTTAAAGTTGAAAGTGTTAATTAGGGTGCTCAGGGTTGTCTTTAGTGCTGTAGTCTTTTTCTATAGTTGCTGGCTAAATTGAGTGGGCTGTAATTGTGTGTGATGGCAGTTGATGAGGTTGTAAGCCGCGATCCAGAATGATTATGGCATTTCTGGTCCAGCCATTTTCACGCTGACACTGTGTTGTCACAGCTGCTTATGAGAGGCAGTATTATGTAACAGGCACCACTCTTTTCTTTCTTTCTTTTTGCTTTTGTTGGGAGAAATTACAGCTTGCTATAAAGGTTCAAAATGTCTGATAAAAATCAACAGAGATAATATGAGTGAATCATTTCATTCATTTTCCACCATATTTTTTTCTTCTAACCTTTACACTCTGTTCCTTACATAACATTTAATCATGTAGCTCCACACAGCAAGTACTAAAAAGATTGTAAACTAAACACTTTGCTCGTGCTATCAGTCCAGGTATACAGCACACCAGCAATACTCCCCCCCCCTTTTTTTCTTTTCAAACTACACTGCATCAGCAAATTCAACGCATTCGTTTCCTTGACTATAAGAAAAGTAAACCCCCGGTATGCCCAGCCCCTTCACGCTCTTGGGGAAGATCTTTTCTACCCCCAGGGTGTAGTGACGCTGCAAAGGAATGAGGCTTCCCCTGAGCCTCCAGATTTAGCTCCTTTACTGAGGGTCTGCCAGTCACATTCAGGAGTGCCCCAAAACATTACTTCCAGAGACAGACTGTTTTCTCATCCAGCATTCAGTTTGGCAATATTCAAAAAAAGAAATAAATAACTTTTATTTTTATTGATTCATTTTATTGTTAAATACTAAAATCTGCAGTATATGTGGCATCATATTTATTTCAGATGAAGATGTACAGCCACATCATTGAAGGCACTAACAGGTAACAAGTACAGAGTTAAGAGTGTACGCCCCCACCCCACAGAACCCAAAGATGCACTGCCAGCATTCCACTCCAAAGGTTCTATCTGCCAGTTCATAGCAATTTGGGTGCAAGAAGAGGGACCTACACAGCATCAGGCAGGTGTTTTTGTAATGTAGTGGCTAATAGCTTTAGGATAAAGTGCCATTGTTTGCATGTAGTATGACATGAGATGCTTGGTTACTGCAACAGACAAACGGTGGCGTTAAGAGATCGTATTCTGTGTTAATCACCATATACATTAATTCGTAGCACTTTAACTCAGCACTATCTGTTACAACTATCTGTTACTATAAGTCCCATTGACAGAAAGCGCACACACACAAACTTACACTCATGAATCTCTTGCAGACTTAGACTCGGATGGCTCATTGACTCGCCATTAAAAGAAAGAGCCTTCATTAGTTAGGATCTCCCTCCATAAAGGATACCAACTGTGCACATTTATATGTAAAGGCGTGCATGTGTGTATCAGAGATTTGTTGTCTGAGACTTTTGCATCTAGCCATTCAGTCAGTTTCCCGCACAACACGCAGCCACAAAGGCGTATTCATTAGCAAGAGGGGTGCCATTTCCCGGCACTTGGAAATTCAGCGAAGCATAGACAGCCGTGGCTGGAAGCTGAAAGTAAAAACAGATTGGGGGAGATTCAGACAAACAGAATGGAGGAATGCAAGTGGAACATTATAGAACATTCCAGAACGGATTGTTATCAAGAGACAATCAGCTCCAGTCATCGACAAACAGGATCAGAAATGAATTCAGGCAGAAAGCTGACACATTTCACAGGCTTGAAATTTTACAAGGAAAAGAAATAATGGCAGAAATTAGACTCAGTAGCCTGAATATAATATAAGTAGTTTTCTATGTCAATGTATTTAGCATATCAAATAATGTATTTAGCAGATATATTTATGCTGCTTATCTGGGTCCCAGTCACAGGGGCAGCAGAAATACCCAGACCCCCCTCTTCCCAGCCACCACTTCCAGCTCTTCCACCCTGGGGCCACTTTCCAGTTGGACATGTTCAAAGCAAGAGCCCAGACACCCTTTGGAGGAAGTCAATTTCCACTGCTTGTATCTGCAGTCTCATTCCTCGGGTCATTACCCACATCCATAGATGAGGGTGGGAATGTAGATTGACCAGTGGCTTGAACTCTATCTTCACCACAATAGTGTCTGCATTGATGCTGAAACCAGACCACTCTGCCAATCTCCCACTCCCTCCATCTCTCACATGTGCTCAAGAGGCAAAGATACATTGAGCCACTAGCAGCAGCACTCCAACAAAATGTAGATATTAAAGGAACGCAAACTGAAAATACAGATCATAAGAGAAGCTTATATGCTAATGATGGATTACTTTTCCTTGGGGACTCACAAATCTTTCTTCTGAAGATGGTCAAACTTATAGATAAGTTCCCATCTATATCAGACTACTCCATCAATGGGAGTAAATCAACAGTTTTGCCTCTGAATTGTGATGTTCAGAACACACTGACTCCTCTAGCCAGATAACATTGGATATTTAGCTTTTCAGACTTAGTAAAAACTATCACAAATAAGTTTAAAACTCTACACAAGCCAAAGGACAATGGTGGACTACAACTACCAATTTTTTATTAATATTTAGTATTCTATATAAGTATAAATGGCTGTATTGCTTTGTTTTAGCCCTGTGATAGACTGCTAACCTGTCCAGGGCATCCTCTGCCTCTCATCACAGCTGGTTCTAGGCTCCATCTCATCTCCCATGATAAGTGGTTAAGAAAATGGATGGATGACATTTCACATCAACACCCAAGAGAAATTTACAGCCATACCTAACAATAATGTATAACATTGCATGGGTTAGAAGGAAATCAGACTACTTTTTGATCCCCACTAAAAACTGAAAATGACTGTTATTTTGTAGCAGCTTCAAAACAGTGTTTGGCCAGTCGAATGCTTTTAGTGTTGCACAGGGGCAGTATTTCATTTGCACAAAATATTCCATTTGCCTTAGAAGTAAGTAAATACAGATTTATAAATGTATGATTGTAAATGCACAGCCATTTACAGGACCAATTCTTACAAGCTACAACAGAGTTGTGCTGCCCTAATGAACTGAGGTCTTTCCTAGTTCTGCTATTCGTCCCATGTGACAGTATTATATGGCATTATGTAGAGTAACTGATTACACCAGAGCGTATTATTTTCCATATAAACATAATCTTGTATAATTTTCTTTTTAGCGGGACTATGTGTGTTACATTTTACACCTGAATTATAAGGAAGCCATTAGAAAAAGCTGCATATATAAACAGTGTAAACTGTGCAAAAGTATGCTGGAGACAGAGAAAGAGTTAACGATAAACACATGAACTACCACTGAAAACTCTCATCATGATTTTTGATGCACCTTGTGCAGTCTATCAAAATTTCAATGCCCAACAAATCATGGCTGTTAAAAAAGTAAGTGAATCATGACAGTAGCAGATGTTACGGCGCGAGTTGTCCAGAAGTCAGACGACAAAGTGATTGCATTACGTATGACAGATGCATGCGTGTATAGTGATGGGAATTCTGTTATGCAGACACCTGTGGCCTGTTTATGCTTTACCTGAGTCAGTCAAGATGTGCTTCCGTCTTAACACACTTTTACTGATTCGATTTTTGTGACAATATAATACCAGCATTAAATTAGCATTGGCTTGAGCAGCAATAATTCCATTCATGCAGCCACCTCTATACTGGTGTCATGTTGAAAGGAACTGCACAGACAATTCCTCCTGACTATAACCTGGCAGGGGATTTTTGAAATGGGGTGGCAGAGGGGGCCACAAGTAGCAGCGGGAAAACAATGGAAAAATGGCACTGCACAAGACCCTTCTGTATTGAACTGTTTTGCATTGCGGGTGAAGGGATATTTGGATCTTTTACTTAAGTAAATTGGAGTATTGTGTAAAATACACAAAAATCTCCAATTAAAATCCTTTTTCAAAAGGATTAGTAGCAAAATATACCCAAATTGCTTAGATGAAAGTACTTATTATGCAGACTGGTCCATTTCAGAGTTGCACACACATATTAACCTACAATCTTTTAACTCTTTAATTTCTTGTGATATAAATGAAACACATAAAGCAAAATACTGAAGCTGTTGTTGAGCATTGTCAAATTGAAAGTTCCTGCCCTTTACGTGTCCTATATGTTATAAGAATAGGTGAGCAGTAGGTAATTTATTAATTAAGAGTTGGGGAGGCTGATCTTGAGCTATAATATCTGTAGCCAAAGATTGGGTGGCCTTTAGCCCAAACACAGCTATAGGGATACCAAGAAACAATAGTTCCTCCGTTTTTTTTTATCCTTCCTGAGTAACAATCTCACAGTCATTTTAACACATAATAAGATGCATTCAAGTCTTAAGTCTACTTGTCCTTAACCTATTGCAGTGCGATGCAAAGCTACTCAAATATGTAAGCAATGAATTGAGCACAAATAGTAGTTGTACACATGCTTGTATACACACACACACACACGCGCGCACACACACACACACACACACAGACAAACACATTATAAATGCATGGCTCCTCTACCCCACACACACACACGCACAGGGGGATAAAGTAAAACTCAACAAACCTTGAAAGTTATAAAAAAGTAATAACACCTTGAACATAAAAGCTTGAACTTGAAACTACAAAAGATCACTTCACACAAAGCATAGCACAGCTCTATAATGTAAAAAAGAATGAAAGCAAGCTCTCTCCTTTTACTGTCCAGTACTCTCGAACTTTGTTGAACAACAATTTAACAAACCACTCGTTCACAGCTGATCCTGAAACTTGGCTAAGGCCCCGGCTGTTTGATCAGCATCCCCTCATACTTTGCAGTGCAAACTATTAAATGCACGAGTTCTTAGTTTAGAACAGACTGACCAAGTGAATCCAAGCAGATCTCTTTTTCCCTTTACCTTAAATCCACTTTGATAATCAAGGGAAAATGTAGGTAAAGGAGAAGAGATGGGATAAATCCACAAAGACATGGATTGCGCATTGAGATTAACTCCCTCATCTGAGCATTTAACCACAATTGCATCTGCAGCAGTCACTACATTTTTAACATTTGAAACCTCTGTCTTAGAAAGAAAGCCTCTCGGTTGTTCTTTTGCAGACACATTGACACTTGTAACTCAAGAATTTCAATTGAAGGCTGCGCTAACATATTTTTTTATGAATAACTGCTCAAGTGACTACATGTAATTTGAAGTAGGTAGCCCATATAGGCAAAGTCGCAGAGCATCATAAATCCACTCTGCAATTCCCCTCAGCTTTGCAGAGCTTTTCATCACCTTTTGAGAGCTGTTTTGATTTACAGCCTTCAATTTTAATCTTTTGATGTAGCCTCGCTGTTCTTTTCAGATACATTTCAAGTCACCATATACAGCGGAAAAACCCACTGTGCACCACCTGCCCATCACTGAGCAGCACACAGACAAAGCTGGTAAACACAGTGAAGCACATTGTGGAGCATTTGGGAGCTTAAGAGCCGGAGATTTACTTCAGCAGTTGCTGGAGAGCTTATTATGAAGGGTGAACATTAGATTAGATCTGTCTGGTAATTAGAAAAAAAAAACAGCTCAAGATGAAAGCTAATGTCGCTGCATGTCAGCTGAATATGGACAAATCTTTGGTAAACACATTAAACTCGTTCACCACATGAATAAGGTAATCTGTTAAAGGCACCCTCTAAGGAAAATCTCAGTTTTAACCTTGCTAACACGTCCATTTGGTGTTTTTTGATAAGCTAGAAGAAATATCCTTCTCAGAAACATGGATTCAGACAGCTAGTTAGATATTTGATCTGTCCAATCCACCAGGTTGACTGCTTTGTCTGGGATCCTCAAACAGTCACAACAATTAGATACAATGTGAGTCCAACTGTAACAAATAACTTCAAATTAACATAAAACTCAAGAAATTAAAATAATTAAAAAAACTTTACTAAAATTAATTAACAAAAAACTTGCAATGTAACTGAGACACTGATGGGATGAGCCAGATTTCCCCAGGCAGGTCAATCCACAACCGAGGAGCAAACGCTCGATCGCCTTTTGTCTTTAAGTGTGAGGTGGGAACAGTTAACAGGTTTCTGCCTGAGGTCGGTACGGGAGCAGCAGATAGAGTATATTTTCTGGGGCCAGGCCATGTAGGACTTTAAAAGTAATAAGTAAAATCTTCAAATCAATTCTGAAACTAATGGGCAGCCAGTGTAGAATCATTAAGACTGGTGTTAATATGTTCAGTTTTCTTGGTTCTTGTAAAACGTCTCACTGCTTCAATTTGTACCATCTGAGGTCGATTTAATGCTTTCTGATTAATACCCTAATGGACCTTTGCAATAATCTAACTGGGAGGAACTAAAATCATGAATGATAGTCTGAGTGTCCCTAAAACTCAGTACTACTTGTATCCTTGCAACAGTCCTTAGCTGGTAGTAGCAGGACTTTATAATTTTGTTTAAATGTTTCTCGAAGGTGAGATTGGAATCGAATACAGCAGCCAGGTTTCTGAAAGCTGAATTCACATCAGCAGATTCAGGACCAACGGAGAGTACTTGATGGTTTATAGTTAGTTATCACACTTAAAACTTGGAAAACACCAGTATGTTTGAGTGGTATGTTTGTATGTTTGACTTAAACTTTAAAAAAAAAAAAAACTAAATCCCCTCCTCCATGAAAACCGTTCACAGTGAATGCAATGTCACACTCAAAGCGGACGTGTAACTGTAACAGGCTGACCGTTCTGCCTGATATCAGGCTATTCAGATTACATGCTTAACACATCAAAGAAGCCAAGCCAAGCCAGTTTTATTTATAAAGCACTTAAAAAAACAGCAAG
>VUQK01014389.1:9108-24347 GCA_015106715.1 Bujurquina vittata
TTTTATTTTTTTGCATGTTATTCTGTATATGAATACATTTATTCTGTTTAGTGTGGGTGACAAAAAATTTGCAAGAAACATTTGTTTTCACTCCAGTCCCATTTGGCACCACTGGAGCTTCAACAGGACTCCACGTTTAGGACACTGTACACTCGTGTCTGTTACTTCCTTCCATCTGTACCTCATTTGTCTCCATTCCACCCCGTTTTTGCATGGCCTGCAAGTTTGCATAATATACACAAGTTTACACTCTGATACGTACACATCACTCTTTGTTTTGAGCAAAAATGTCTCAGTGAGTTCCGCTGAGGACGGTTTCACACAATGTGTTGGAATTCATGTTCTAATGTTAGTTGATTGGTTAACTGGTTGGTGATTGGGGTCAAAGTTTTTTTTTCCGTAGTCTGAGTAAATTCAGGCAAACACAAAATCATCCACCTTTCATTTAAACTGACATTAGGTCCACGCCAAGGTGAGGTTCTATCCATTCATCCACCCATTCATCCGTCAGCACAAATACAGGATGCAGCACCGATTGGTGCCATCTTCTGGCTGAAAGAGCGAGGTCACCCTCAACTTTAAAATATAAACCCAAACAAAACAAAGTAAAAAACACTATGGGCTCCTTTTCCTTCTTAATCTATCCTGAGATTAGTGAGTTTTGTTGGTGGGGTTTCACTCCCAGGATTTTTAATTGACCCTCCTCAACTTGCAGCACACCCTGACCATCGTACGACAAACAGGCGGCCTGGGCATCAGCATTGCTGGTGGAAAAGGATCCACGCCTTACAAAGGAGATGATGAGGTAGGCCAGGCACCTGAGGTTTGTTTAGGTTTAACAACATTAGAGGTCACAGATTGCATGTGTTAAAATGTGGTTGTTTTTAGGGAATCTTCATCTCCAGAGTGTCTGAAGAGGGTCCTGCAGCCAGAGCTGGTGTTAAAGTGGGAGACAAACTGTTAGAGGTAAACATCTGCATGTCTGTATGTAACATGGACGGTCTTTATTACATAGAAAACAAAAACAAATCTGGTTTGCTCAGGTAAATGGAGTGGACCTCCACGAAGCCGAGCATCACACAGCAGTGGAAGCTCTCCGCAGCTCCGGTGCAACAGTCTCCATGACGGTACTGCGGGAGCGCATGGTAGAACCGGAGAACGCCATCACCACCACACCGCTGAGACCCGAGGATGACTACTTCCCACGGGAGAGGCGGAGCAGCGGCCTCGCCTTCAACTTGGAAAACAGTCCCAGTGGGCCCAGGCAGCGGTTCTCCACCTGCCTCATCCGTAATGACAAGGGGCTGGGATTCAGCATTGCAGGGGGAAAAGGCTCCACACCGTACCGCACAGGGGACATGGTAAGAATAAAAACAAAAGACAAAGATGGGATAACAAGAAATCCAAATAATCCGGGAGTCAAATCTTGTCCCTGAGGTGTCAAATCTTGTTGGATTTTTCTTTCAAGGAAAAATTTGTGTCCCAAAATTCGTTTTAGATTATCTTTTTATCAATCAGACAAAAATTAAACAAAAATCGTGATATCCCGAGCGAGGTTTGAAAGAGAGCAGCTGAGAGAGAAGTAAGAATGCCAGAAAAAAAATATCACAAGGTTAACTTGAACTACTGACCTCAGACTATGAACACCATTGTGTATTCATAACCTTTTAGTGACCAAATTACTCATTAATCACATGTTGCTGGATAAAACAAACAAAGACATACATTTAATTCTTCCTTGCAATCTGATCTGAGTGGACCTGTGCTGTAGATGGAAAATTTATCAACATCTGTGGTGCAGTTTTTGCTGTCATGCCATAACCAGTTCTGACCGGGGAGATGACATGGCTGTTTCAAGCATGTTTGCTGTGAACTTATGCAGTTGATATGAATGATCTAGGTCTAGGTTCGAATCCAGCTTTGCCCGGGCCTTTCTGTGTCTGCATGTTCTCCCCGTGTTTGCGTGGGTTTTCTCCAAGTCCTCTGGTTTACTCCCACAGTCCAAAGACATGCACTTGCTGGGGTTTGGTTAGGTTAATTGGTGATTCTAAATTGCCCATAGGTGTGAATGTGAGTGTGGATGGTTGTCTGTCTCGATGTGTTAGCCCTGCGACAGGCTGGCAACCTATACAGGGCACACCCCGCCTCTTGACCTATGGCAGCTGGGATAGGCTTCAATCACTTGCGTCATAGTTGAGCAAAGTTTAATTCAGGATCTGAGCATTGAAATTCTTCTACTGCTAGTGATCCCGATGTCTTGTCTGATGTTAAAATAAGCACCACAAAGGACGGATGTTTATTTGAGATCTATATCATGTTGTAGTTCATCACGCAAGTTTGTGTGCACACATAAGTGGAGCGCCCTCTGTTTAAAAAAAACAAACAAAAACAAAACAGGTTAAGCAGCAGTACAGACGTATTGCAGTCATTCGATTTTAGATGATTTAACATAATACTTCCTTTTACTGAGTGAGCTCTTTGAGGGAATGATTTATGCAGCCTTCTATCAAAGTGCAAATCTGGTGAATGGAGTCTGCATCAGATCCCTGGTTTCACTTCAGGAAGGAAGAAGGCACACAGAAAGCCTCCAAAGCTGCAGACACAGTGCATCGTAATATAAAAGATCTTCTAAAAGGGTGTGCATAAAGCGTGCTTTGAAAGTTGGGAAGTGAAGTCACAACACGTTTGCAGTAAAAGTCTCAGTCACAGTAATCTGTCTTTTAACGCCGTCTATTCTGGCCACAGCGTTTACAGTCATCTCCTGGGAGACACCGATATGAATAGCCAGCCTTGACACTTGATAGGCGTGCTGCAATTTGGACGGGGTGAGGTGTATATTTGGGCCAACACACTGCTGCTCTGCAGCTAAAGCAGCTCCAGGAGCCCACAAAGAGGAATGGACTCATAAACATATGATTTAAGCGGGTCTGACTGTAAGTCTCTCCTCTCTTTCAAAAAGCCTTTTGAAGTGGATGCAGTGACTCACCTGGTTTTTGATCTGAGGAAGTGGTGGACTAGATTCTTTTTGTACATGCATGTGTTTAGACATTCTGTTTGTGTGGGACAGGCTTAGCAGCTAAGCTGGGTTTTTGTTGGTATACAAACAGTGTAATGTGTCTGAGCAAAGGGGACAGCGTCTCAGGGATCATAGTTTCTAATGAGCTGCTGGCATTCGAGACTTTTCACATGTTTTGGTGATCAGGCGCTGTCCTGGTAATCAGCTGTATGTACACAGTTGTTTGTGTGTGCAAACTTGTATCACAGCATCTGGCAGTGTGGGCTGCTAATGTCTCCAACTACTCATAGCCATGGTTCAGAATGAAACCATTGTTGGTTACAGCACATGAGCAAATTATCCACAAACGCACAGAAATGGTTGAAATCAGTAATCGTGTTTGCCTTGTTTGGTTTTAGGGAATCTACATCTCTCGAATTGCAGAGGGCGGTGCGGCGCACAGAGACAGCACGCTGCGTGTGGGCGACAGGGTGATCTCTGTGAGTACTACCATCCCTCTCCATCTGGGCACTGTAGTATTCGTTGTGATCAAAACATGGCTTTCTTTTCAAACAGGAACCACTTTAAGCCAGCAATTAACAAACATTTAGAGTGAATCACAAACAGTTAAGTATCATTTTTGGGTTGGCAGAAGAACAGTGATGCAGACCTTTTATGTAGATCTGGTAAAGGGGACATTTACTTTATGCCATTTTAATTGCATGTGTTCATTTTATTGTAAAATAAAATTGTAGTCGGCACAACTGATAATTGTGTCAGTTGCCAACATCACTCCTTTCATCAGTCAGCTTTAGTCTTTCTGTGTCTGAGACGGAGCAGACTGTCTCGTGTTTCCATCCTGAGCATATGCAGTAAATTAAAGTCATCTCATCAGACTCTCACACATCACATCAGTGAGTTACTAATATGGTCCTCATATTAAAATTATTCTCCATCCTGGTTTGAAAAAGATTTTGTAGTTGCTTTTGTTAAATATTAAAACCTTTAGGTTAGGAGAATCTCCTGCATGACCTTTCTTAGCTCTTTAATTTTCACTGCTAATCCCACTCCAAGCTTTACTTTGTGCTCCTTTTATCTTTCTGCATATTAGCAACTCTTCTTTTGCATGTTTCTTTTTCCAGTCACATTTGCACACTTTTTTTTATTCACTGTACTGCTGTAAATGAACTACTGATAACTGAGTCTTTCTTTATTGCACTTCCTGCTCTCTGTAATCACAGAAACGCTTCCTGAATGATCCTCTTCGCCTTCTTTCTGGGGTTCCTCTTTTCTTTCTTTGGCTTCTCTCTGGTTCTCTTTTTATTGCTCTAATGCTTTCCTGTTGTGCATGCTTACTAATGCATTGAGTGCATCTCCTTGCCTGCTTGCTGGTGGGTATGGTGTTAGGGTGGAATGGGTTGAGCCTGTTGCTCTGCTGATGTGGTGGACAGGAGTTACCACAACAGCAGCGGCTGCAGCAGCGTATCAGCCTGTGGTAAGAGCTGGTACTGTCGGGTCAGTGCCGACCTCTGCTTGTCACTTTGGACTACACTGCATGCCTAAAAGCTACCCCTATTTATTTATTCCTAAAGACAGACAAACAATTTTAAAATGGTTAATCTGTGCTGCCGAAAGACTTCTATTCTTGCCTTTGTGGACTTAAGATAATTTTTTTGGAGAAGCTACACTCTTGTGCTGCAGTTTTAAGTAAACAAAGGCAAGAAAAGGTAGGAAAGGGCTAAACTGATAGCAGCATGGGTATTCATAAACTCACTTTAGGGAGTTTGATGAAAAATAGTTTTGCTTGCTTGCAGCTTCTCTCCCTCAGGGGAGCTCTGCCATCTGAAACTGCCTGCAGCGCCCCTTGCTTTCTCTATGAGTTCCTGCTGCTCTGTATAGGTGTTGGGTTCTTCTTTAAATAACTACTTGGTTCATTTGAAAAATCTCTAAATTAAAAATCAGATTGCTTTAGAACATAATTAATCATTCAGTTTTACTTCTGAGTGATGAATTGAGAGAGTGATGAGAAACGACTGTTAGCAGCCTGCATCTGTTCTCAAATATTCATTGTACGAGTAGCAAATGATCATTGGGAGCATCCTGGTGGGCTGACACCCTTCGTGGTTGGTTTTACTGTCAATCCAGATCAATGGTGTAGACATGGCAGAGGCCAGGCATGACCAGGCAGTAGCGCTCCTTACTGGCACCTCCCCCACCATCACCCTCCTTGTGGAGCGTGACTTGAATGCACCAGGGGGCTCTCCAGGTCAGACCCGGGCACGAGCCCACTCCCCTCCACCCCCAGAACCATCAGATTCTCCAGACCAGGAGGAGGAAGGACTCTCCCTTCACGGGAACCATCTGAGCCGGATGGAGGACGAGTACCCCATCGAGGTGAGAACCCGAGGACCGACTTGTACGTCGAATAGTTTGGGATTTCTTTGAGTAGTTTTAGTGCTGTAGGATCTCATTGAAGCACTCAGTGTTAATGCTTGCTTGTGTGGCTCCTGCCTTGTCCTTAATGCTGTCCAGTTCCAGAGAAGATGGTGTATGGTATGAAGGCATGATGCAATTAGTAGTTGTCACTAAAGCACTGTTGATGCAGTTAAATAGAAAGTTGTTGGTTTGTATTTAATAGACTATTATAGATGTAGACTTTACCTGTCTTGTTCTTTTTCTTTAGATTTTGGCTTTAAAATATTAATAGTTTCAAAACGCTCTGCTACAACCAGTTTAATATAATCCTAACAGGAAGTTACCCTGGTCAAGTCTGGAGGCCCTCTAGGCCTGAGTATTGTAGGAGGCAGTGACCATGCCAGCCACCCTTTCGGCGTCAATGAACCTGGGGTGTTTATCTCAAAGGTATTACCGTGAAACTGTTATATGCTTACATTTTTCCATCTATTGAATATGTTGCGTGACTCTGTGACTGCACCTCATTTCTTAAGGTGATTCCTAATGGGTTGGCAAGTCAATGTGGGCTGCGTGTTGGTGACCGAATATTAGAGGTGAACAGCATCGACCTACGACATGCCACACACCAGGAGGCTGTGCGGGCCCTGCTGGCCAACAAGCAGGAGATCCGTATGTTGGTACGGAGGGACCCGTCACCCCCGGGAATGCAGGAGATCATGATCCAGAAGCAGCCTGGAGAGAAGCTCGGCATCAGCATTCGTGGAGGAGCCAAGGGTCATGCTGGAAATCCTTTTGACCCCACAGATGAGGGCATCTTTATCTCAAAGGTTCTGTGACTACCCAAATCAACACATCTTGGCACTATCTGCTTTATTTGAAGCCATTCATGCTCAGTTTCGATTGTTACCTCCAGGTGAGTTCGACTGGCGCAGCAGCAAGGGACGGGCGACTACAGGTTGGCATGCGAATTCTTGAGGTGAACAACCACAGCCTGCTGGGGATGACGCACACAGAGGCGGTGCGAGTGCTTCGTGCTGTTGGGGATTCTCTGGTCATGCTGGTTTGTGATGGATTCGACCCTCGCAAAGTGGCTGCAGTGGAGGTGAGATGATATCAACATTTGGATGAAAAGTTTCTTTGGCCTAGAAAGGACATTATTTGCATAGGATGAACTTAAATGAACTCCAGTTGTTTTATTTTAGCTGCCAGTTTCATTGTAAAAGTACTCTATTTTTAAAAGTTTAAAACAGAGCTCTGGGTTTATTTTCAGGCATCTCCGGGTGTCATTGCCAACCCATTTGCAACTAGCATTGTACGAAAGAACAGTATGGAGAGCATCTCTTCTATAGACCGAGACCTGAGCCCAGAGGAGATGGAGATAATACAGAAGGTATGGTTAAATCTTGTATACCAACAGTACACTGATTTTATAGACTGTATATAAAAGATGGCCACCACAACATTGGTTTTGGACTCCTAAAGCTCAAAGTTTAGCAACTGTTGGATCTAGAAGTGATCATATTGGATGAGAGGGCAGAGTGTTATCTGCTAAGGCCTGAATTTGACATCACTATCACTTATGCAGTCAAGGTCAGATACTGATTGTATTGAGGCTTAAAGCTTCAAGAGCGCCACATAAGTGCAGTGCAAAGCCAGAGCACCCATTACATTCAGCTCAGCCTGTGAATCTGATGTTTTATTCAGTGATTCTGCCACACCAGCACAGTCATGCCACAGTCAGCCATGGACGTCACACGTACCCATCTTTCAACCAGAGCGGCCAGAATGCGCCAGCACAGTTGTTTATTTTGTCCAGATTAGTTTTTGGGAGGCTGCCCGCGCTAAAGGAATGCAGGGTCTGCGTTTATTGAATACCATGTTTCTGTTGTTTCTCTGCGCACATTTAGTCGTAAGCGCGTTTGCAAGGGCTTACTTACAGAAACGTAATTGCTTCTGCTAAAGCTTTTCAGTATTACGAACAGTAGCTTTTAGCATTGTAAGGTTAAATGTTGTTCTTCGTCAGGAGTCTGAGATGGTGAGAGAGACGTCACAGTGGGAGCGAGAAGAGATGGAGAAAGTGGTAAGTGAAGCGGAAAATCATTTAATGTTTCGGGGAAGCTAGACAGCAGATCAATGAAAATACAAAGAGGCCAGAAAACCTAGTTTTTCTTTGCCAATATAGCTGAAAAGAAAATTGGGTCTGCAGGATGGAGCTTTAGAGTCCAATCCTCAGGTTTGCCTATTACCGGGTGAATGAAGCTTCTCCTCTGCACCCTGTGTGGGTATCGTGTTTGACAGAACTGTTCCTGCAATGTCCCACCTTGCATGCTTTTTCTTCTCCTGTAGCTGATGAATAGAGGACTTTTTTTTTAATGTGTGTGGGTTCTATCCCTTCTTTCCCTTCTGTTTTTTTTCTCTCACCTCTCCTCTACCTTTGGTGCGTTTGGTGTGATCCAAAATCATCCAATCATCCCATCTCCATACCACTTTCTGCACTGTTGTTTCTCTTCTCTCTAACACTACTTTCCTCACCTTTCCCTTCGTTTCAAACCTCATCGCATTACTGTGTGGCTGTGTGACTGTGTGTCTTCCCCTCTGCACTCTTCCTCTTCCTCCCCTTCCTTTCTTGGTGAAGGAGCGAATGCGCTTGGAGCGTGAGGAGGCAACTCGCCTGCTAGAAGAGGAGACCGAGGTGAGACACTCCTCATCAGCAGGTCCCGGGATAGCTTCCTGTCTGTGCAGAACTGCACTTTAGCCGCAAACACTACAAACAAATCAAAAACTCAAGCTTTTATACATTTTCTTTTTAAGGGAACCAGTGCTCAAAATTAGAATAGTTGCACTGGAGATGGTGTGCACCTGAAAATGTAACTGTGGCCGCAAAAGGAAAAAAAAAGAAAAGGCAATATTCTCATATTTTTCTTGTCATTTAAAAAAAAATGGAAAACATGGAAAAATAGGTGCACCCTTACACTTCAGATTCATACATATAGAATCAGAGGTTCCAGATTGGTAATAATGATTTTAATAACCCTCTCGTGGGGTGATGAGCGGTCATTTGTGTTCTGGTTTTCTCTTTGATTTTGAAGTGTGTAGGTTCACAGAGCTCTGTGAGGCCTTTGGAAAAGAAGAGCCTTGCATAGAGTTTAAACATAGATCTCAAAACATTGAAAAATAAATCATTTGACTTGAGGTTAAATACCCTCATACTGACTGTGAACTGTGGTGATGGAAGTTGCCTTGGCTTGAGGCACTAAGCAGCTTTCAGCCACTGCTTAAACTATGAAGTCTCCGTAATATGAAACAGTACCTTAAAATAATGTCAGGTACATTTCAGCTAGTGTGATCCCAATCACACTAGCTTCCGTACAGCAGTAAACTATAAGGCTAAAGAGTGAGAAAATCAGGTTCTCATGCATATTTGTTCTTTGTTAAATAAACCTCAGTGTAACAATCTCACCTCTGGGTCTGCTTATTTCCCATCAGAACATTGGTGCTGGACCCCTAAAGCTTGACTACAAAACGCTGGCAGCACTGCCCACCACGAGTCTGCAGAAGGTCAACAGGGTGAGTTTCACTTCATGTTTGACTGATTCTACTTTTCAGTGTTTGGAGTCAATTCAGGAAACCACTTTCAAAGCTTGGAATAGATCTTCATGGAATCTGGGACCCTGAATCAACCAACGGAAACTCCAGGAGCACTTAACACCTCCATGATTTTCGCTCCATGTAAACATTGCTGGAGACCAAACCCATACTACTCGTGGAGTCAGTGCATCATAACTATGCCCAGTAAAGAAAGAGCAGAAGTAAATGCATGAAGAATCTCATGTGAAGACTAAACTAATCCAGGAAGGAGGAGAGAAGAAGGACTAAAGGAAAAACTACACACATAGTGCCGAAAAGCGTGGAAATGACAAAGCCAGAAGTCAGGCTTTGTCATGTGCATGTATGAAAGGGGGAGCTGGTGAAATGGGGGAAGGGGACAGCTGCTCACTATCGACTGGCTTATCCTCTGTGATATTTTAAACCTGCATCTGGCTCTGAATTGGATGGAGTCTCTTGGGTGGGTGGGATGCCGGGCAGACGGGGGGTGTCACCTAAGAGGAAAAGACAAGTGTGTGAGTTTGAGTTCCCAAAGTCTTCAGAGGAGTACGTTTGAGTGAACACAGTGCGCTGTCCTCTTACCATCCTACAGTGAGTCTAAAGATCTGAAGTTACTCTGTCTTCTTATGCCTTCCTGCATCTTTCATTCTCATCTCTTACTACTTCAGTCTTTTTTTTTAATCAAACTTTGTTGTCTGTTATGCATTTGGTAGGTTCTTTAAAAACAGTTTTAAACAGGAGATTTTAAAAAATTCACATTAATAATGCATCTCTGTATGAAAGTTAGCAAAGCTGGCAGCAGTACAGGGTTTTCTTTCAGTGTCCTACTTGTCAGTGAGCTGTGAGAGCAGGCCTGAACCTACATATCTGCAGCTGTTGCTGCTCTGTGTTAGAGCTGTTCTTGCACGTGGGCTCCTGTTCAGACTGCGCAGTAAGAGCGGTTTGTTAGCTAGTGACACTCATAATAGAGGAGGTATTTAATTTGTTCGTGGACCCCTTTTTTTTAAACCCACATCAACCTGATTTAACAAAAAATCCAGAATGTTTATCGGCCAATATTTCAGAATATCTGATTTTAAAATCCCAAACTATCAGTATCGGCCTTAAAAATCAGTTATTGATCAGTATCGTTCCGTTTTAAAGACCAAGAGAAGTTATTCTTACGCAAATTTTCATTAAACTTGTGTCCTTTCAATTCCATAAACTAATAAGTAGACAGGCTAGCAGCACCTTCATTGCCATCTTCATCCCAGCCCAAACTTTGGGAACCATTTGTCTAATATATCTTATTAGCGCCCTTTTGCTTTTTAACAGCACCCCAAATCCTGTTTAATTGTCTAATCCTGTAATTTTACATCGAAAAACATAAAGTTGCATGAAAAATTACGTTTCCCGCATTTGTGAAAACATTTTCGATAAATGCTGTTCTGACGCTTCAGACTTGGTGGTACAGCATTCACTTAAAGCCATGACTGAGGTGTTTAAACGCTTCAGTTCCCAGGTCACTTTGGCCTTCCCAGACAGCTCAGTGCGTTGGCATGTTGGCGAGCGTGCAGCCTGACTTTGCTCTCTCACAGCAGGGCTCCAGCTGTCCCTCACAGCCGGTGTCGGTGCCAAAAGGGCACTTGTTCACATTCCGCCTCGCTGACCCTCATCGCAGCACCGACTCTGACGGTCAGAACGCAGAGGGCTGGTTTACCGCTTCACAATGGTCGTCATATTCTTAGTCTGGCTATTTCCATTATCACCAGATATGTCAAGGCCATGCGGGATAAATTCTACTGAAATTTGTCTCTGCCGAGCTAAAGATTTTCTTTAACAATTTTAAAGTCTCAGGTATGTAAAACACAACATGTGTAATGTTGAACAGCTTGTCCGGTCGTTCTTCTGTTTTAGATTGAACGTTAGTTTAAAAGCCGCGTATCCTCTCCCCCGCATCACGAGCAGCAGTCCTCGCTGTTACTTACAGGAGGAGTTGAAGGTGTGCTGGAGCCTGAATGTCTCACTGCTCTGATAATATGTTTATTTAAAGCAGAGGCTAAGAGTCGGCGCCGCAGTGAGTCTTGAATGATGGCCGCTGAGAAACTTATCTTAAAGGCTTCGGGAAAGATTTAGTGATGTGAGAGACGCTTTTAGCACCGAGGCGCTTCTCTGCGGAGTTTCTGTTTACAAACCCAGTATGACAGAAATACCCCCTCATATTCCAGAGAATATCTTGGGAACTACATGAATTTGATTATTCAGTATCCAAATTAGTGCCCAAATATTAGTTTTAGGCTAAACATTTTGATGATGGACTAGTTGTTCGTGCAACCTTTTTTTAAGTAGACTAAATATTTTCAGGAAAACAGTGTATGTTAAATTATCGTACATATTCCTTTGTTTTTTCCTTCATTTAATTTGATCTTCTGATCCCTGCCTTATTGAGGTTGTTTCTCCATCAGCAGCATTAAGATAAGACATCCCTTTATTAGTCCCACAATGGGGAAATTACTTCCTCCACCTGACAGCCATATTCTTATTTCAAATAGGAGTTCTTTAGCTTTACCTTTCCACCTTTGCTTCACTGGTTTACTGTCTGTGTCATCACTCTTTCCTCTGCTCCTGTTCAGTTTTCTGTCGCTCTGACTGATCCCATGGAAGCCCCTGTGCAGGCCCAGTACGCAACCCCTTTAAAGCCTCTAGGGTTTGGTTTAGATGAACCCTCAAAACCGCTCAGCCACATGGATCCTGAGGCCAGCTCCAATCTCAACCCAGACCCCAGTTATCTTCATGGAGCCCAGTTCTCCCCTAACGGAACCTCCAGTCGATCCACCGCTCAGAGTACTTGCTCAACAATGCCTCTTAATTCATCCCTTGGACCCGAAGAAGAGGAGTGCCTGGTGGACTCGCAGTCTATCTGTTTCAGCGAGAACCCTTTCTTGGTGGCCAATCGCAAAGGAAAAGGTCTTCCTCCCGGAGAGCGGATCCTGTCGGGGCCTCCGGTGGGCTACGGCAGACAAGGCCAGCTGCAGCCCTGGCTGTTCAGCAAGGCAAGACGCCTGCTTGAGTGTGGTGTGGAGGCAGCATGGTGTGTTACTGCACAACTTGTTGTTCTGCTCATTTGCAGCCCTTAAAATGGATTCATTTTCCAGAATGATCAAAAGTTTTAAGTTTCAAGTACTAAAACACTGTAAACAATTGCAGTATTTGAACAAATAGCCTGAAATAAATGACATAAATAATTGTGGGAGGATTCATGTCAATGGCATTTTCTTTCTACAGTGCTGTTTGGTTAATTCATGGGTAATAATCTTGTTTCAATAACCAGCTGAACCGGTGCATGTTTTTGCAATGAGCACAGAGCTTGTGGCACCTCATGAGGTATTTGTGAGTGTACTCTCAGGATCGACTGGAATGTCTGAAGCGACAGCTGTGAGCAGGAGGGCCGTGAGTCATGAAGGAGCACGACCTGCACCGAAAAGCACGTGTTTAGGAGGGATAAATTCACAGCAGGACTAAACAGTGAATTTTGTTTTATTTTGTCCTCTTTTGTTTTCAGTGAAACTGAGAGCTGCCGTTAAGTTGGTGTGCTTTTTGTTTTTCCCAGGCGCCTTCCTCCGATTTCACCAGGACGGACAGCCCAGTCAGGGAAGCCCCTTACTCTCCCACTATCCAACCGGTGAGCAGATCTCCTCTCTTCCAGTATTCATCGCCTGCCCTCACGCCATCTTTTTTTGTTTTATCCTCTTTCCATGAGTCACTTGTAGCTCTTTAGAGGAGGTATTTGACAGTTTGACCTCTCCTCCCACCCTTAGCCCAGCCACCACTCCTCCAACAGCTCCCTGTGTGCAGCCAGGGAGACCCGCTTCGTAAGTGGGGCATGTGGCCCTTTCTGCTCCAGCCTGGATTTCTTTTTTAGCTCATGCTGCTCTCTGAGCTCTCTGACAGTAAAACATAACTAGCTGAGTGGTCTGAAAAGCATGTGACTGCTTCTCCACAGCCAGTTGATTACTGATGGTTTGCCTCATGCAGACTGGAGAAATAGATCTACTGACCAGCTATGGCTTAATATTTTCTCACTGGATGTCCCCCCCCTCCCCCCCCCTTGAGCTGCATTATCTATCATCTAGGTCCATATTGTGTCCACAGTCCCACATTTGGTGATCAGATTTGTTCAAGGTAAACTCTGATGGTCTTGAGTTTTCTGATGAGTGCTTTTCTGTGGCCTTGCATCATCCTAAAGAAGCCCCTTAAGTTAAAATTTAGTGACTTTATGTACTGTGCTGCTGATCCACACATTTCTGTGTCATTGTCATAGCTTTATTTTAATTTTTTTTTTTGCAGGCAAGTATTCATTACACTTCCACTCCCACTGTCAAGGACAACACTTCATCATCAGTGAGTGTCTCCAGAGCTCAGAAATGGCTCTTTTAGAGTGATGTATTTTATAGTATAAGAGCTGGGTCCATTGCACCGGGTTAACCATATATGAAGCTGTTTATGTACTGCACTGAACCACCATCTGAAAATGCTCAGAACCTTAAAAGTATCAGTGTCTTCTGTAAGATATGCTTAGCTCTGCAGTGATATTTTTTTTCTATTTTTAATATCAGAAATGAATTAAATAGGGTTTTAAAACAATTATTAAATGGAAGTTGAAACTTCCAGGAAGCAATATATTGGCTATGTTATGTTAGGCATTATTTAATAGTGTAGACACGACGTTTTCCTCATTTCTTACGCATTTATCGAGCTCTTCATTAATTTTTTTTTTTTTTTAAGATATCTGTTTTCAGACTCTCTTGCTTTTGGAAATACCGTCTGGTTCAGATTCCTTGGGAGAGCATGCAGGAGGCGTTGCATGTGATGTTTGCTAACTAGCTGTAAATTCACAGGAAAATTACCTGCTGTATTCTTAACTGGACAGCTTGAAAGCCAATATTGTCTAATCAGGTTGGTCAGACAAAAGCTTTCTTACGTGGACATCTGTCCTGGAAAAGTTCAGGGCTACAGTGTACGTGTGAAAACTGTGTCAGAATAGGCCTTAACTGTCAGCCTCGAGCTGCTATGTGATTAAGTATTAATGCCTAACATAAAGTCTAGCCAAGACAGTATTGCATGATAAGATGTGCTAGACGATGCAACATATTTGTATCCTGGATCCGTGGTTGGCTGTAGGCTCCCTTGGTGCATATGAAACTACCTAGCCAGTGGCACAAATGCAGACAATATGACATGTTAGATTTTATTTTATTTTGATGGTGTGAACTGAACAAAGAACTTACTAATCAGACCCTTAAAGCCTTTTTAGGTGCTCAGAAGTGCCATACCCAGCAGAGTAGCCCTCTGGTGAAGGCAGAGCATGCATATTAATTCTATGCTATAAAAACTACAGGCATGCTGAGGTGCATTTCAGTCATGAACTTCATTTATGTTTTCATTTAATCTAATTCACCTCTGACTTTCTCATCAGCTTCAGCAACACTTCAGCTATATTTCAGTAACAATATTTGTTCTGCTTCCAGACGCGACCAGGTGCCATCCAACCAGTGGGGCGTGTTCGGTCCACCACCTCGCCCGCCACACCAGACGGCCACAGCCCCAACCCCTTTCAGCATGGTCCCTCCCCCTTCAACTCCCAGACCTCTGTAAGACCCCTCACCACCACGTAGGGCTGGTCTCTCTCCACTGTTAGTGGCGTGCTGCCTACTGTGACTGTGCAGACTAAAAAAAAAAAAAACGACAGCGTGTCTGACAGAAAGTAGTGCAGCAGTTACAGATAATAAATGAGTTTCCAAAGAAGTTAAAACCAAAGACAGAAGTGTTTGAATGCACAGGGGAGCCAAGTGTGTTCAGCCCCAGGAACACCTGGAGGTTGTAATTATTTCCACCCAGAATAACTCCTCAAAGTTGAGACTTTCTGTAACGATCATTCATTTATTCTATAGTAGCTCAGCTGGATCAGTAAATAATGAAGAAGGTATGATTTCATCTTACAGCTTCCCGATTGTTTCATAAAGGTGCTCACTGAGGAAAATCTGCCATTGCATTGAACTTTCCAAGCCCTACTGTCTGTCTTTCTCTGGCATATTCCCTCCTCTCTCACATGAAACCAGCCGCCATGATCTTCACCTGTTCTCCTCCACAGTCTGCTTCAACTTTGCTGGTTTTTTTCATAGTCTACCCTCTCCTCCATGTCTCTGTCTGTCCTCCCCTCCCTCCTTTACCATATCAACCCCCC
>VUQK01014390.1:0-13958 GCA_015106715.1 Bujurquina vittata
GATACAGCAGAAACCTTAGCTCAGGCATCCACAATCCATTCACAGACGGTGGCGTAACTCGCCCGCTGCTGCCTCCCAGTTTTAGTAAATGTGTATTCGCCGTCTATCATGCATCGCTCCCACGCCGCTCGCAACTTTACTTTAAACGCCCTGTTTACGCCGATGTCCAGCGGTTGGAGTTGTCTAATTAATCCTACAGGAATGACGGCAAGCTCCGAATTAATTTTCTTCACTTGGCTTTTCACGTTGTCTGTGAGACGAGCGCGCATGGAGTCACAGATCAGCAGGGACGGTGTGTGGAAAAAACCACCCGGTCTCTTTACCCATTTTCTCCTCGTCCATCCAGCCCTTTTGGTTAGCCTTAACTATGACTCCGGCTGGAAACTTTAATTTCGGCAGCGTCTTCCTCTTGAAAATGACCAGATTTGGGAACTCAGTACACGTATAAAGCGCACCGGATTATAAGGCGCACGTCCGATTTCTATGAAAATTTTAGGCTTTTAGGTGCGCCTTATAGTCCGGAAAATACGGTAACAGATAATAAAGTCTCTTTTTTTTACATAAAAAATGTTTGAAAAACTTTATTAAATGAAATTACAGCATAGGTATGATAAGCACTAAAAGAGCCTTTAGAAAAGTGTTCCTGGCTAAAACATAATAGGGTTCATAAATGACCTCACTAGGTCTGTTTTTAGTGGCTAAAAGGGCCCGATCACTCGAGGATTAAACACCTACAGCTGTAGAAGATAGCATGGAATGGATTCATACTCGGGCTCAGGATGGAAAATGACTTTCCTTCAGTGTTTAAGTTTCACAGTGTGGCTTATTCCTCCACATTTCTACAAACTACTTTTATGATAAGAGTACAATAATATGAATTTTACAGGGTAATATACTTTATAGAAAATTTATAAATAATGAATATGTCTATCGAACCCAATTTTAGCTGAGGAGAGTTCAGAATACATTTTAAAGCCATACTTTAATGCAGATCCTTTAAATACATGCTGTATAAGATGTGTCCATATTTTTGTACAGAGATAACAAACCACAGTGGCACATGGGGACACGTTTGAAAAGATAGAGCCTTGTTTTCTTGAGGTAAAGTAAAAAATAATGTGAACATTATGAACAATACTACATCATTTACTGTGTGTGCGCAAGTGCGCACGAACACACACACACAAACACACACAAATTTTATGCCAAGAATGCAGAGAGGTTTAAAACAGCTGAAGGTATCTCAGATTTATTTGATTTTGAATGTGCATATTTTTCAATTTGTGCTGAGTAAATTTAATCCCCATATAGGGAAATATTTCTGTTTGAGAGTGAGCTGCTTCATGTTTGTGTAATAATTGGTAGTTCAGACTTAGTTTAGGTAGGTAGTGACACACTCTATGTTGAAAAACACACATTTTGTGTTGTGACAGTTGCTTTTTTTCCTTTCTTTCATTTTCCTCATGAACTCCAACGTGTTATTGACTTAAAGTGGTTTTAAGTCTGGAGGAGAGGGAAGATTGCTGACTCCTGGTGATATGCAGAAGGGGTGTTCATTTCAAAAGAAGAGAGATCTGAGAAAGTTTCATTGTCACTTTGATAACTGATATCCACAGAAAATGATCAACCACAGACAAGTCCTGCAGTGCTTTTTTTTGCCATCCATAGGTCATATTGTCAGGTTATTATTTCATAATTTCAACTTACTAACTCAAAACTTGTTAAAAATAAATAACTTGAAATTGAGAAAATGATTCGAAATTTCAGACTATGAAGTTCAAATTATGAGATAACCCAATAACTCAAAATTTTGACTTATGGATGCATGCCAAAAATGTTTGTTTTTCAGTGGCAGAAACAAACTTCCATATAGTTTGGGTCATCACCACTCTTTGTGTCTTCCAGAAGCATTTCCAGTTTTTGAATAGGCTTCTGTAATGGCTTGAATAGTACCTATGTATTGTAAGCACATAAATCTTGTTTACAGCAATTTGATAAACAATAATGTTAGTTAAACTTGAGCAAATAAAACCATATTTAGCATAACTGGTTTAAAATCCATATTTTAATCGGTGTGACTTGGTTTTGGCTCTATTTAAAACCTCCTGTCTATTTGATTTTGTTGTATTTGCAATTGATGTGTTGTAATGAAAGATACTTTAAAAAATTAATAGCTTTTGCTCTGCTTGGATACATTTGGTTGAAGTATGGCATGTTGAGGTCTCTCGAGTTTGTTGCCGAGGCCAAACGTCTTCATTGTTATTCATTTGAGCCATCTAATGCTTAAATATACACTAAGAGGAAATACATTAACACATAATGCTGATGTCCTGTTTGGTTTTGATCCAGTCAAACAGCAATTTGATCATTTGATCACTGTGTTGTTTTCATTTTAAACAAACGTATAGTTAGATAAAGAATGTTAAAATTAAGCTTTGTGCCATAAAGACTTGGAAAACAAATATTTTCAACTGTTGTGGTTGTAAATATTCTGCACGTAAAAGCAGATGATAGGTTGGGTAGATATTTAACATTTAAAAAAAAACTTTTTCTTAATGTGGCAACTTTGAGTTCAGTATTACGTTAAGGTTTGCCTCTTAAGTTATGATGAAATGCAGTTTGGTGCAATATTTTGATGCTTTAAAAGTTGTTTTTGAGTCACTGTGTTTTTAGATGTGATAAACTTGACAATCTCAGAAAATAGGAGTGAAGCAGGATAATACATTCCTTACTTCTTTGTTAGTCATTGAGACAAAGCTTTATACTTCAGATCTGGCTTAGACTGTCAAGACCTTGTACCTCTAGTAAGGAAATATTATATTTGCTATGCGTTTTTCTTAGGTTTACATGATTTGTGGTAGAAATCCGCCAAGCCAAAACACTCCCACTCATTCAAGCTCAACAGTGAAGGTTGGTTTTAGTGAAAAAATGAGTTTCAGGTATTTGTGAAGGCTCTTGCATGACAAATAACTGATGTACTGGGTCTAATTTACTGATAACAGATGTAACAACTACAACACTGTAAAACTGCTTGATTCTGTACATTCTTTGTTTAAATATTCTTTTAACAAGCTGTCCATATTTAAAAGACAGGAGTTGGGCTTACATGGTGTTGGCAAAGCTTTTAATAAAATTAATTTTCATCTGTGATTATTCTCAAGACTCTGATTTAGCATCAACAGACTTTTTAAATATGATTAAATCTTGATTCTTCCTGTGTTGTCTCAGTGCCTCATAGGACAGCATCTAGCGCCTGCTGCCCACTGAGATCATGAAAATTTTGTGTGCAATATATTTTTGTAATTACAATTTGCTGAAAATTTGAGTTGCATGTTGAAATTTGCTCTTTTTAATCCACATCATTTTTTTCCAGCAGTTTTGAGCCCTCATAATTTCTTAAGTACACAAGATATCCACATGAAATTTTCTGGGCTGAAAAAACACATTTAAGATCAGTTAAAAAAAACAACAACCATATTTTACCTTTACTGCAAGTGTCACAATGAAAAGCCAAATATTCTACTATTATTATTTAGTATTAAACATTGTTAGGTACAATGTTTTTCTAACAAAAACTGAGTATCAACATGGTCCAATAAATTAAACTGGTTTTATTTTCTTTCTTATAATTCATTTGATAGAACTTCATAAAGTACATTTTCATGGCTCATACCACCATGTGGGTTAGGTAGATGGTCAAGACAAGTTACTCCTTATGTTTTTACCTACTTTCTGATAACCAGGCTCATCTTATAGCTGTGCTCCGAGTATGCCCAATCTTGGAAGGTAGGCAAGCTTTCTGTGTGGAGTATTCATGCTTTCCCTGCACCTGCAAGGGGTTTCCCCCACAGTCCAAATACATGTTAGATTAATTGGTGATTCTAAAAGGAAGTTGATGAAGTGCTGTGTGAGTGCAGTTAAAGTGTGACTTAATACAAGCGGCTATGAATGCAATCTGAAAATGCACTAATGTAGCTTGTGGCTGTGTAATTGAGAAACAATAGTGGAGCTCACATGTTCTATGTTATTGTTTCAATATATCACATTAATCAGATAACTTTAAATCCCAAACAAGTTTTTTCAAAATGGAACCTTTTTTTCAGATTTGATGGATTTTATATTGAATAACCAACCCACTGGTGAGTTCATGACTGCTCTAACTAAAGTTAATCCTCTCATGTTACCTTTGACTATAGTTCAGTGTGAATGTGTTGTGTGGTTGGTGTTTGGTGGTGGTCGGAGGGGCCGTAGGCGCGGACTGGCAGCCACGCTTCCGTCAGACTGCCCTAGGGCAGCTGTGGCTACATTAGTAGCTTACCGAGTGTGACTGAGGTGTGAATTAATAATTAACGAAATTGTAACGCTTTGAGTATGCTATTAGTGTAAGAAAGCGCCATATAAGTTTAAGGCATTATTATTATTATTTATTCAGCCATCAGACTTTACAAAGCTGATTATAATGGTTTGTTTGGTCAAAAACAGTAAGAGGGGAAAAAGCCTTCTTTTGAAGACAATGCTGGATTTGTAGTCGCATTTATTTTAAAAACATATGCTTTTATCATACACAATAAATTATAAATCTATGATATTCATAATCAAAGGAAAAATGGACATACATAAATACAAACAAATGACCTGATGAGATAAACACAACATGATGTGGAACAGCCAAAGCCACCATCAGATGTCAAACACTCGAAGATGTAAAACATATTTGAAGTGTCTGAAGTCTGTCTAATTCAGAAGCTTTATTTTAAGGGCTAAAATAACCTAAAGCAGGGGTGTCAAACATAAAGCCTGGGGGCCAGAACAGGCCCGCTGGATGGCTTTGGAAAATGTGAAAACTGTTAACGAGAAGAGCATAAAATTTAGACTGTTAACTGTATTTTTGTCAAGATTTATGGCCATCTTACTGAGCATCACCTATGACCTGTTAGACGCCAAAGTAAGTAACAGATTAACTATTAAAGGTTGTCCATTAAATAACAGAATTTTATTTAATTTTTTTTTACAATTTACTACAGAATTTTCTTGGTGTTGGTTCACAATAAAAAAAAAATTCTAGCAGAATTTTTTTAATATAGGTTATTAGGCAATATTTTTACTGGTCTGACCTACTTGAGATCAAATTGAGCTATATGTAGTCCACAATTTAAAATGAGTTTGACACCCCTGATCTAAAGTATATCTGACATGATGCTATGCATGAATGCTCCAATGCAAAACACACATGAGCCATCTTATAATCACTTCCTGTGACTTTCAAAGTTATGCAATGAGTCAGTATTACCCCACACATGAGCACTCATGTAAACAGACACATTTATGCATGAGAGGTCAGTCATTAGTCTTGAATGAAAAGAGGTGTGTTACACCATTTAACACAGTTGTGGATGCTGAATGTGCTTATTGTGAATTCAAAGATGTAACTTGCACACAAACGAAAGCCCGGTGTTAAATCGGAACATTTTTGGCTGCCTCTGTTTATTTTTTTATATCTGTGAGCTTGTCAAAAAACACAAACAAACAAAAACAAAATCAGCACTTTTCTCTCACAACTGATAATAAAATCCAAATCAGCTCGTCCTGTTTAAAAATCACATAATCGCTGCAAACAGTACTGTCTACAGTATCCTTCTTAGAAGTTGCCAGTGTATTGTAGCTTAACATGGTAATGATAGTGGAGCATATGCTGAATATGATATCTATTATGATATACATATAATATCTCTTCATAATGAAATACTCTGATATTCAGTTTGAGAAAACATGCGTCAGTCTCTATTTACAGAAACACTGTACAGGGTATGATGCTTTAGAGGAGGACAAGGAGAGGAAAATGGGATGCAAGTGCTGGAAAGGTTTGGCCGCTTCAGTATTTTTCCTACAATATCTTAATCAGTGCTACCCCAGGACCATCACTGACACTGACCAATCATGCAAATGATTAGCAATGTCTATTTTAATGGAAAATGGATCTTTTTCCTAAACCTAATAAAGTAGGGTATTTTTCTCCCAAATCTAACCAAAGAAAACATATTTTTACAGTGAAAGTGTAATAAGTTGACTACAAATGATTACAAATATTTAAATTTTACTTTCACTTGGGACACACCTGTCTTGTGGGGAACAAATAAAATGTTTTCCATCCATCTACTTCCTGCTGACGGTCATGGGAGCAGCAGTCTAAGCGGAGAGGCCCTCCCTGTCCCCAGCTTCCACATTTTAGGTCCAGCTGAGAGATGTAATTTCTACAGCTTGTCTGGAGTCTTCCTGTAGGTCATGCTCACTAACCGCAATTTGTGGCCACAGGTGAGGCCGCAGGTAGCTCGACCATCATATTGTAGATGCCAAAGTTTCTTTGAATCTACCACTCCACTCTTCTCAGCTGAAAGCAGGCAATCCACCCTCTGCCAGCTGAACCTCTAATGAGGAGCTGCCAATTCTCACCCCAGACATACACACACAAAAACACACACACAGAGCTGAGAAATTTAATTTTTCAGCTGTGTGTGTGTGTGTGTGTGTGCCAGGTTCATTCTGTCATGCCTGGACAGTTCTGGTGTGGTTATAGCCAAAAGTAGCCGTTGAGTTATGAATTAAAAACAACTTTTGCCGGCAGTCTCTTGCCCATCCTTTCAACGTCCTGACGGACACTACAGTATCAGGTTTAACGCAGATGCGCATGGCCATAAATTATAAAAGTCTTTTTGTTTCTCTCCCATGTTTTTTTTTCTCCCATGTCCCTTTCGGGTCTCTGTACTACACTTCTTCCAAGGAATAGTTTAAGTTTATTTTTTCCTCCCGCTGCAAAGCTATGACATCACATGCCGTAGTGATTAATCAGTTGCAATGACGGACGGGATATTGTAGAAGGAATATCATCACGGTGATTGCACTGGATTACACTTTACTGGGAGTGATTGTGTCAAGTACGGGAGTGGAAGTGGCATTCAAGGAGTGCGAAATATACAGCTAGAGGGGCGTTAGTGGTGTGTTTGCAAATGTAAGCATGAGGTTAGCGGAAAATTAGAGCAAGAGAAGCAGAAGAGCTATGGAGGGAGAGGGATTTAAATTGGTATGTGGCTGAAGGAATATTTCCACATTCTGAGAAATCTTTCTTGCCAAGAGTTAAATGAGAAACTCAAAACCCCACATTGTATCAAGCGGGAGCCAGGAGATAGTTAGTTTAGCTCAACCCAAAGGTCTGCATGGCTTGCTCCAAAAATGTGTTTTTGCTTTGTTTGTAAGTAGCTGGAGGATTGACTGGAGCAAGTGGGAATACTGAAATGTGGTAATCTGGGTTAGCAGGTGTGTGGAGGAGAAAAAGGGAGGCGGCAGTTCCTTGTTGGAGGGAGAGTTTGGTCCAATAGGAGCAGACTGTTGGGTGGTGGGCTGTTTACCTTGGAGATCTTTCAGTTCTGGGAAAGTGCATGGCTAGGAAGTCTTTTGAGCTCTCTGCATGGCAACAAGGTTCTGAGGGGTCCATGCAAAGGTTAAGGGTCAAAGGGTCAGGATGGAGTCACCAGCATAGCGATCTGAACCCGTCGTTGTCGGATCTCACATGGCTGCTTTTCTCCTGGTCTTCGCAAACCTGCCTCCGACATAAAAACACACAGATGTTGCAGGAATAAACAAAGGTTTTTCATTAGCTTGATGTCCCACCAGTGACCAGCTCTTATCATTATGGAAGAAGAAAGAAATGCAGCGATTTAACCTATGGAAGCTTGTTTCTAAAACTGAAAAAAAGGATCTTTTGCTGTCCGTAAGTCAAAATTTCAGGTTATTTTCTCACAATTTTGAGTCATTATCTCAAAAACACCAGCACATCTGGGAAAGAGCCTCCTGTATCTTCAATGACTCGACTCACGCACCACACACACTGTTTGCCCCCCTCACCTCAGGCAGGAGGCTGCAGAGCTTCAACAGCGAAACCATCAGACTGAGGAAAAGTTTCCCCCTGGAGGCTGTAAGACTGTTGAACTTGAGTGGTGCTCTGTAGCCTCTGCTGCTCCCAGCCACAGATAACGTTTGCACTATCCACCGCACACAACTGTGACACTTGGAAACTGGTTTGTCATTTCTTAAAAATTTCGACTTACTCAGAAGTTTGAGTCAGTAAGTCAAATTTTTGAAATAATTGTGAGAAAATAACATGAAATTTACCTGAAGTGACAGTGAAAACAGTGTCAGACTACAGATGGAACTGTAGCGTAATGAGTTTCTAGCCAAAATCAGGTATCAGTGCAGCCAGAGCCTGAGGCAGCTTATTCCCTTGTGGCATGGAGGTCTACTGTTGTCCAAAACCATACCTGCTTAAAAGGCAAATCCAGGTATCCAAAAATACGCTTTCTATTCCTGTGTGAATACTGCTAAAAACTACAGTGCCCTGTTATTTTGGGAAACCACTCCACCGTTTTCTTTATGAAATAAAGAACTCTGTCACTTCAGTGGGGACAACTGGCTATGGACTCCTGGGGGAAGTCAAAAAGTTCTGGTTCATCTTTAATGAGACATGTAGGCAATAACATAAAAGATAAAATATCACCCACCTTTTACTTAATGTCACTATTATAGCCATTTATTGGACAACAATAACAAAGGCTTCATTTGAAATGTATTGAAGATTGGATCAAGTGCGGGTGTTGACCAAATACAGAATTACTGAGTATGCACAACTGAGAGACACCACAGAGAGCAGAAATCATGATTTCAGCTTTTAAACACAGATTCTCCTAATTTGAAAAGTCTCAAATCTTGCTTTTTTTCCCCCTCATAAAACAGCCAAATCTAACTTTTTTTATACAGCGCACACAGCACAGACTCCGGTCCCCCTCACCTTGTCTGTAATGTTTAACAGGAAATGTCCACTAGCAGCCGCATTCCTGGGTGCCCTGGGGCTGAGCACGGCGAGGAGAGCGAAGCTGTCGTAAAGCAGCGTCACCATATTGGATACCTGAGCCCATCCTCTCTGGATCCAGCTCACCTAATACAGAGAGATCACATGAGTGAAGCATCAATGAGATAACTAACATAACCCTACTGTACTTAGGTTACTGCCAGTTAAGAAAAGGGTTAAGTCATTTAAGGAAATACGCTGAGTTTCTCCCTTTGTGAACACATTTTGTACCACTGCTGAAATGTGAACTCTAATAAATGAAGATGTAAAACGTTTCTGTAAAGGCAGGGTTGTAGTGGGGTAAAGAGATTTATGGAAACCTGTGGAGTAGAGAGTTAGGGTTCACAGTTATGGGTGTAGATCACAGCTCATACCTGACTCTATCTTGTTGAGGATTTTCCGGGCACATTGTACAAAGGCCTCTTCAACATTTTCCCCTGTTAGAGCGCTGGTCTCCAGGAACATCAGTTCTGTCACAGCAGTTTACAACAAACAGGATGATAGTAAACAAAAATTCAATAATTCCTTGAAGTTGATGGTCTACACAACTAATAACTAATCTAACAAATAAATAATCTAATAACAGCTTTTATTAGATGTTTGTGATCAAGAAACCTTCCTAACGACCAGCTGTTGGTCTTACCGTTCTCCTGAGCGAAGCGTGAAGCCTCCAGAAACGTGACCTCTCTGTCAGCGTCCAAGTCCTTCTTGTTCCCACACAGGATGATGACAATGTTCTGACTCGCCAGCATCCTCGCGTCACTCAGCCATGTGGTCAGAGCATTGTACGTTTCTCGACTATAACACAACAGAAAAATAATAAAAAAGGAAGACAGACAATGAAATGTTACATTTTAGAACTGAGGTGGGAGCTGATTAAAAATTAAATAAAATCAACAAGAGGTTTGAAACACAGGGCCTTTCATATTTCTCAGTTTGTACATCCTTGATTCTTCTTAGTCCCTGCTGTTGGAGAAAGGAGATGGGGGAGGAGGAAGTGACACAAGGTCAGACTTGGCACAAAATGACAAGATGAAATACTTTTTATTTTAAATATTTCAGCATGGAGTTCAGAGACTGAGTTCCCGGTCACAGACAAGAGCATGGAGAGAAGAAAGGAGGAGGCACAAATCAGAGAAATGTGAAAAGCCTAGTGTAGCCTTCTGTGATACCTGGTGATATCATAGACCAGCAGGGCTCCTGCTGCTCCTCTGTAGTAACTCCTGGTCACAGATCTAACACACAAATACACACACAGATGAGCAGAGAGACAGTCAGAGCAATCAGAGAGTATATTTTACATTCACTTGACCTTCATAGAGGAGGAGGAAAAAAAATTGTCATAAACAGTTTTTACACATGCACTGCAGCCCTGAACTTATCTAGACATTCACCTGCAGAGATGCACATGAGGATGCAAATGTCTGTCTAATCAGACCTCGGCCAGACTTAAACCTGCTAGCGCCACTGTGCAAAGTCCATGTGATGGTGGATTATAGCAATGTATGAGCAGACCTTCTAACTGTCTGGGGCATTCATTACCATTGAGTGGGCGTTGTGTTTGCTGCTCACTGCACCCTCTGTTCAGGTAGCTGCATCATCATAATTACAATCAGTATTTCCAGTCATGCTAATGCAACCAAATCTGAACAATTCCTGTGTACTACTTGTGAGAGAAGGCAATTCTGGAAAATATCTTGACCAGATTTCTCCCTAAATTTATCTAAGTTCAGGCGTGAAAACAGCTATGGCAGAAAGTGGAACAAATAAAATAAACAATGGTGCCGTTACAGCAAACACTGCAATATAGTCCAGTAAAACAGTCAACTACTGTGTTTGATAAATGAAAATCAAATCAAACTCTGCAGGGGTCCCTACCCATCGTACATGAAAACATAACCAAAAGCAACCAAACTACATGCACAACTGTGAATATTTAACTCAGGACATCAAAAAGTCAGCCAGGGTTAATAAACACTGCATTTGACAAAGAAGAATATGTCCAGCTCTCCAATACCCTGTTACTCTGGTCTTTAAGCTGTAGTGTAACACATGTACTGTTACCTTTATGTATGTGTTATAACAGAAATGACATATTTGCAAAGTGCACAGTCATATTATTTTTCCCTACCTGAACCTCTCTTGTCCTGCAGTGTCCCAAATCTGCAGCTTGACCATTTTGTTGACCACACTGATGATCTTAGAGCCAAACTCCACTCCAATTGTGTGATTGGATTCATCCTTAACTAGAAAAATCAAAACATGGAAATGTGTTATTATTATGTAATAAGTGGGAACAATATCGATGACCTATAGTATGAGAGTCAGAAAATCAGCAAATCTGTTCATGTTTGAATTTGATAACACACTGTAACACTGCTCAGCTTCACACTGCTGCACATTAACACGGGAGCATTTCAGCTCTACATGTTTAAACTAGAAACTGAAGAAAAACAATAGCAAGTTGTGCAGAATCGCTCACATCTAACTGCGTCAGATTGGCTCAGTGTGTACATGAATATTACTGCATAATGCACCCATACTACATAATCTGCTGATAAATACATTATGCATAACATCCCTATAATCATAAGGCAACCAAGTACAAAACATAATGCAACAATGTTGTTTACATTTGAGAAATATTAAAGCCATACCTATTGCCAGTAGGTATGGCTTTAATATTGCTCAGTGATGAGTCATATCCTTACTATTTATGGCTATGAATCATACCTGAACAATATGTTAGACAGTGTTCAGCCAATCAGAAGTTGGCAGAACAAGCTAATCAATAAGGCCACAGCCTAGAACTGATGTTACTATAAACACATTTGCTTTGTACATAGAAACTTGGAATTCCTCAGTTTCTCACTATCCAGCTACTGGTAGCTGTTCAGTGACCTGAGTCAGTTGCAAGATATGGGGAATCTCCACTTTCTCCATTTCAGTCAATAATGTGTCCCCCTAGAATTATAATGGTCTATCTGCATTCTGACCAGTTCTGAGATATTAAATAATAAAACCTTACAATACCAAGTTAAAGCTTGAATTTGCAGATAAAACCTTTTTGTTTTGTGAATAAAATGGACAAAATTGTACATAATTGAAAAAATCTTTTACATATTGTTGATTAGCGGTCAATGAATAAGAATATGACAATAAGTAAATTTCATCAAAAATGTCAGAGAGAACCTTATAATTCTAAAGGAACGAACAAGTCAAGTAGGTATAGCCATTCACACGACATAATAGGATCACATGAACAGGCTAAGCCAATCAGGCACAAGAAAGAGGCTGAATATCATTAGTGTATATTATCATAGCATTAGCTGCCTGAAATCCTACATGTTGTTTACTTTCCACTTCAGATAAATACAGCCAAAGTGTACAAAGGGTACTAAACGTCCAGGAATATGAATAATGTGCTGCACATCTTTGAAAGTTAAAGCACACATATATGTATGTCAAATTTCATGGTTCTACTCCTTGTGGTTTTGGACAATGTCCTTCTGCTTTGTTTTGCACGAGAATAAAAACATGATTTTCATCTTAGGAATCTTGAACGTGGAATTTACTGGCGCATTACTGTCCCGCTTGTCTGAAGAAATGCCCTAATGTAGTGCTGTAGGTCACAATAATCAGTGAGCTGCGTGCTGCATCTTTCAGACTTACATCTCTTCTCTATGAACTGGTGCAGGAGACAGGATTTCCCTGTTCCAGCATTCCCAATCACCAGGAATTTAAACAGGAAATCTGAAAAGGGAAAAGCCAAAAAAAATTTTTTTTTAAAAAAAGACAACACATTACATCAGCTGGGTAATTATCATAAGACAATATGAAGGCTGCTGATTTAGACACCAGCTGAAAAACGTTAGGAAATGACAGTGAAAAATATGGATAAAGCTCAGTTATTGTAACAAAAGTGAGACCTTCAGAGTTGTTATAGTTGTAATTAAATCCGCCGAGGAAGTTATGCTTTTGATAGCATTTGCATGCATGTGTGTCATTCTGTCTGTAAAAGCGATAGCTTGAAAAAATTTTAATTAAATCTGATAACATTTTGTAGGGGTGTAGAGTGGCATCATGTTAATAATCCATTAGAATTTGGCTTACATCTACCATGGTCTTCAAGTTCAACTTAATGATTTATTGGTCCAAAATGGAAAAAAAGGCCTTATAACTTAGGAACTATCATTCTTACAAGTGTGCTCTGTATTATCAACATATAGAAAGCACTATATTAAGAATCCTTTATTTAAACAGGCTACCTTATGTAGATCAAGAACTCTTTTTTAAGAGAAAAAGACATAATGCATAAGAGCAGAGAGACATGCAACACAAATAAAGAAGCATATACAAGAGATTTTGCAGATAATTGCAAATACATACATACAAAAGTCTTGAGCCACTTCTCATTTCTGTGTTGAATAAAAGTGGTCGTATCAAATATTGCCTGTCAAGCTCGTTAGAATTGCACAACCTCTGATTTCCAAGAATGTTTGCATGTTTCAGAGAAATTGCTGCACCTATTTCTTATTTTCTTAACAAATTCTAAACAAATGAGGAGTGGCTCAACTTCTGTAAATATAACCTTTAAAATATTCTAGTGAAATCAGAGGATTTAGCTTCATCCATCCATCCATTCGCTTCCGCTTATCCTTTTCAGGGTCGCGGGGGGGCTGGAGCCTATCCCAGCTGACATAGGGCGAGAGGCGGGGTACACCCTGGACAGGTCGTCAGCCTTTCACAGGGCCAACACAGATAGACAGACAACCATTCACACTCACATTCATACCTATGGGCAATTTAGTGTAGCCAATTAACCTAACCCCAGTACATGCATGTCTTTGGACTGTGGGATTTAGCTTCATATTATTTGTAATTCATATATATATATATATATGCATCTTCCCCCCACTTAGGTGTAAGAGGTAACACTAATGTCAGAAAGTCCAGTGATTGGGCATTGTAGCGACTATCTGTCTACCTCCAATTTTAGTCGCTTCGGGTGCGGGAAATCCTGGTTATAACGCGCTCAAAAGAGAATGTCCAGACTGGG
>VUQK01014391.1:5090-16806 GCA_015106715.1 Bujurquina vittata
CCCCCAGGAGGGGGGTGCTGTTATGAAGCCGGGGGTGGGGGTGGGTGGGTGGTGTGGTGGGGGGGGGGGGGGGGGGGGCATTTGTGTGGAGTCTGGGTTGATTGGTGATTCTAAATTGTGTATGTGAGGGTGAATGCTCATCTGTACCTCTGACATGCTGACCTGCCCATTCTCTGGCCCTGTGATGAAAATGGATGGATGGTGCTCCTAAATCCCCAAAAATATGTCTCTACTATCTTCTTCCATCAGTAGGAGTGCTAATGCAGGGAACGCAGTCATAATGCATTCAGATGGTGAGGACAAACTGGTGTGGAAGAAATGACGGCAAGAGCACCAAAACCTGTTTAACGTATCAAATGCAAAAGAACGTCCTGTGCCAAAAATGGTTCTTTTGACTGTTAGATATTTAAATCGCTATTGTTTAGAGATTTTACCGTTATAGCAGGTGAAATAGCTGCTGGGATGATTTGGATTGTAGAGTCCTGCAGGTAAAAACACAGGGGCACCTTCAGAGGACCAAAAGATAAATGAGTGTTTGTACTAAAAATGCAGCATAGATGATGGAGAGTCACCATCTGCCATCCTGAGCACAGCGCTTGGGTTTACTATTCAACTTGTTTTCTGATCAGAGGCTCACCCCTGTGTAGGGTTTATTTAGTGAAACATTGAAGCTCTTTCTGTGGTTATTTGCACATATCCTAAAGGCAGCAGGAGTCCACCCTCCCCACCTTCATTGCGTCATCGCCCTCCCTCCCTTTTTCGCTCCATTGCTTCCAATACAGAGAAGATAAATCAAGTGCCAGAAGTCCATTGATGTGAGGGGAAATAGATGGGCCATTTGTTGACAAAACTCATTTTCCCACTTCCAGGTAATAAAGTACACCGTGTTGGGGTTTTTTTTTCTTTTCTTTTTTTCTGCCTGTAGCTGGAGGTTTGCCACCCCATCCGCCTTCCTTCCTGTGTCACTCGTTTGTCTTGACAAATGAGTGTGTTTGGTAGCAGGCAGTCATAGTGACTGAACTAGTTCACACACACACACACACACACACACACACACACACACGCAGTCATGTTCAGTCTGGCCGTGTCTGAGGCACCTGCTGTAGCTGGTGAACAGGTGCGCTCTGCTAATAAACTCCACCAGACCACTGAATCTGCTTTTATTTTGCTGTCTCTGTTGTCCCACTCCCAATTTCTCTCCACTTTGTTTACTCCTAACCAGGGGCATTCAAACTCTGAGCCAAAGACTTGATTCGGATTCCTCCGTAATTAACTCTAAAGTTTCCAAAATCGCATCTGAAGCACAAAAACGATGGGAGCGTTGAGCTGTGAGGGAGCTGTTGCAGATCCCTGTGCGATTAGGACATTTGCATCCATCAGTGTCGGTACGTGACCACACGAGGCACACACAGGAAATGGTATCCTGCCTCTCCTGCCTTAACACTTTTTTTGTTGTTGTTGTTTTGTCCATAACTATCCATTTTTACCCAGACGGGGATAGTTTACAAGTCATTGATCACTTTTTTTAAAAAAAAGTCTCAGGAGGTGGGAGCTTTGGGCTGTTGGACGTCTCTATTTCTGCACTAATTGGATTGCTGATTTCAGTTTGAATACAGAGGAAAACAAATCGCTGTCAGGACCATCGGGGGATGAAATGAAAGTTTCTTTTTAGGTACGTGTATCAACAATTAAAACAAAGAAACATCCAAACCACAGAACCTGAACTTTAGCAGCTCAGATCTTTCTGATCCAATCTCTGGTGACAGTGCATGCTAGCAATTTTCCTCATGCTTTGACCTTAAAATAATAATTTGAAATGTGAGGAACCGCACTGGACCCCAGAGTTTGCTGAGGAGACCGATACCACTCTGTCTGTGCGCTGGAACCAGAAGAAGATTAACTGGAGACTGGAAGCACCAGGAGGTTATGAGCCATGGGTTTGTGAGGGCAGTGCTGAAGGTTGTCCAAATACATTTTGTGTGTCTTTGCATTATATTTAAGTTTGAATAAACAATTAAGAAAGGTGTTAAAATCTCAGCTTTAGTTCATGCATTGTTCAAATTCAGACAGATAATCAGCAGGCTAACTCCTTGTTTTTTAAGCAGGCTGAACTGATCCTCACACGGCTCTGGCTCCATCTCTCTCCCTCGACAAAAATAAATAAATAAAATAAATGCATAATCAAAATTTCCTAAATGTCAAACTGTTGTTTTAACACAAATAAGTTCTGAGTCTTCCTAACGCTACTATCTTCTCCGGGGTAAGGTCAGCTCTGCGGCCTCGCTCTCAGAGCCAGCAGAAATAGTTGTGCTTAACAACTTTGCATCAGGATTTGACACTTCCAGGAGCCGAAGCCTCACTTTCTAAACTTACTCCACCACCTACGCATTGTGCATCCTGACTGGAGAGAGGCAGCAAATAAATGTATATTTGAAAGCAGATACTTGTCAGGCATCATGTTTCTACAGTTTGTCGCCTGCAGGCTATGGTGGCCCAGTAGTAACCTTATAGGCAAACACAGACTCATGGAAAATGGAATAAATGTGATGTGGTGTTTTGCTGCTCTCAAGTGACAGTTTCACTTCCATTGTAAAGCCGCTGCATGAACACGAGGCAATCCTACACACAGGGCAAGATGTGTGGATGTTTGCACACTTACTCCTCAAATGCATACATCCATGTGCACGCTGGAGTGTGCGAGCAAGGAGAGCTGAATGTGGTGTTTTTCTGCAACGAGCAGCAGGAATTCAGAATGTCAGGGTATTGCTCTCAGATAACCGTCGGAATGCAGTCCTTTATGCTCTTGCTTTTTTGGAAAGTATTCTCACAGGAGTACAAGTACCGACACTTCTAAGCACTTTGCACAGTAATAACACCAGTAGGATAACATAAATATGATGCCCTAATTTGCACAAGTCACAAGCAACAATCAGAAAAGCTAAGTTATTATTTAAATGGGGAATAAATAATGTATTTTCCCAAGGTCCAAACCAGCGAGTCTTACCCCACAGTTTGCCCAGCCCAGCAGGATAACACTGTTCTGCTGGGGTGGGCCAACATTGCCTGTGCCACTGAGAGGTTGATTCAAGAGGGGGAGTGCTAGGTTGACAGCAATGTTAAGATGAATCAGACATTCACATCAATGCCGGAGGATGCCCATCAACTGCATTTAAAATAACTGTAAATTAAAGACGTAAAGACGTTTTTTTAGTTTGCAAAAATCCGTTTGATAACAGAATGACACAGTTACATAATGTAATCCTCACGTTAGTTAGAGCTGATGAAAAAAGCATGGTTTTCATGATCTTTCCATTAAGCTAAAATGTTGTGCATTATCTCCTTGAGTCGTATGAGTTTAGTGTTCTTCGTGTTAGCTTTTGCTAGTGGCTAGCAGCTCCGCTCCAGTGGTTTTAACAGATTTTTGTAACAAATCACTCTAATCCCTGCGACGACTGTCGTTTTTCACAGAAAAGTAGATAGGCTGATGTTTCAAGGCAAGTTGGATGCCAGTTTTCATAGTGCAAGATGACAAATCCCTTATCTCAGGCAGTCATACTTAGAGCTGGTGATGCCAGCTTGTGAATTATTGCTGTTTGTATCTCAGCACTGCTGTGAAGTGAGCAGCACTTTCCTGTCATGACCCTCTGAACTTACAGTGAACTTCTCTCTTTTTCCTGCCGTCCTAGTGGCCCGACGCTAACTCATTTTTCTTTCAGAAAGTATTGATCTTTCTCTCCCTGCTGCAGCTATGAATAAATCACACAAAAGTGACAAAGGGACTGCTGTGGCTGGCAGACGCTGAAGGACTTGAGAGCAGGAGGAGGCGCTCGGCTACAGTGAGTTTTAACTGGACACTTTGAGGCGAGGGACACCCAGTAACCATCACAGCTACAGTCTTGGCCTGGTTCGAAGGAATGATGGAAAAAGATGCTTTCAGTACAACAGATGTGCTTTTGTAAGAGTTAATTTCTTGTCTTGTTTCTCTGTGAAAGAAACCGGGACCAAGTGCTAGTAATTTAATTCAAGCAGGTGTTTTCAGATTGTTTTTGTTCCTCAGTGTGTTTCATGGGAACGAAGTCCAATTTAAACTGGGTTTTATCTTTCCAGATAAGATGGGATGACTGTAACATTACCAACTTTTATCCTGCCTGAAACATCTAGGAGGGAAATCTTTCACGCATATTATTACAGCAGCAACTTACCAAGTTTTTTTTTTCCTATGATTGTTTTATGTTGCCACTCCGTTCCCTTTTTGGAAACAAATGTCAGCGTAATGACAGAAAAGCCAGCAGGAGCCCATAGATTGCGATAAGCTGGTGTACGCCTACAGAATTGTTAAACGCGATCCAGATTTATGAACTTCTATAATAATTATGTACATGTCTTATTGTGCACAATGTTTAAATGTGAAATATATGAAGTTACATGAAGTTGCTATTAGTAAAACGTGCACATTGCAGGTACAGTAATATTACCTGTCTGATCAAAAATATATAAGCCATATATTCTTTAAAAAGAAAAAAACAAACAAACTGAGTTTGCATTTCCATATTTTTCACCAGACTTCTCATTTCGGTGGCCCTGTCACCAGGGTCAGCTGTGTTGTTTATCATCGGCTTCAGTCGGGCAGAGGTGGATTTATGTTTGTGCTGAGTAAGCGCTTCCACAGCCACGCCCTGCCAAATCAAATGTCACACCATCTCCTGGGGTATTAATCACATTCAGACACACAAACACACACAGTCGAGCCCAGAAACAGGAGGACAGAGGGAGGAAAGGTCACATGAGCCCTCAGACTTTCCATAAGTTTTCATAAGCATTTCTTGCCCTTAAGAGCAGTATTCAATCTTTGCATTCCAGTGTACGAGTGCAGAGCTGTAGCTGCATGCATGTTGTGACACTGAAGCGTATAAACCATCATCTTTTATGAGTTTTTATACGTTAGCTTAAGAATATCATTTTATGATTTAAGAAAAAGGCCTAATCTGAAATGTGTAAAGGTTTCATGTTTAGTCTTTGCTTGAAAGATCAGCTGATTATCTCTGTGCACAGTGACTCGGTGCTCTTTCAGGTTCAAGTCCAGGTTAGATTCTAAAATGTTTTCATGTGAAGAAAACAGTTTTTTTTCTATCACAGTACCTAGCAGTTTTATGGCCCTGTGAATCAAGTCCAAACCTTTGACATAATGTCCCAGAGGTTTGGATTTGGATTTAGGTCGGGCGAGTGTGCAGGCCAGCCAATGGTATCCATTCCTTCATCCTCCAGGAACTGCCTGCATACTCTCACCACAACGCCAAGCATTGTCACACAATAGGAGGAACCCAGGACTCCAGTGTACGGTCTGACAGCGCGTCCAAGGATTCCATCCCGTTACCTAATGGCAGTCAGGATACCGTTGCCCGGCCTGTTGAATGGATGTGCCGCCCCAGACCATCAATAACCCACCACAAACCCAGTCATACTGAACGATGTTACAGCACAACATTCTCCACAGAGCAAACATGCACCAGCCAAGCAGTGCAGAGCACCACCACACTGCTGCAATAAACTTGCATTTTTCTGAACAACAGAATCACATTATTTTTAAGAGCTTTAATGCATGATTGTAATTACAGATAAACAGATGTGGGCTAAAACATCCAGGCTATAGCCCAACACACCTATGATCATAGCCTTTAGCTTTAACAGTCCTAGCTCTTTCACAGTGGTCTGTCATAGAGGATTTTCCACACAGTAAAAGCAGATTAATAGCAGAAACACTGGATGTTTACAGAAGGCTGCAGCTCTGAAAGCAGCAATATGACAAAGAAATTACTGATGATTACACTACAGCAGGCTTTACCAAAAAGAGAGATGATTAAACCCAGCAGGCAGGATTACGTCGGAAAAGCAGCACTTTTAATTCTGCTCACCAAACCACAAAGAGAAGGTCAGAAATAGGCAACTTGCATGCGCTGTAATACCAACGCCTACAACACACACTTCAAGGAGGCCAATATCTCAAAGTGTCAGTCGGTTTAAACAGGATTCATTTAAATCAAATAATCGCACACATATCAGATCCAAAGCCAAACTGACAGTTCAGAAAAATGATGCCTTTTTTGGCTCATCAGTCAAAAACAGGCATTTGAAATGAAAACAGGAGATTCACACCAACGTCTGGTGTGTAAAAATCTATTTCAGTGAGAGAGAAAAGCAAACAGCATGGCAAAGTTTTACTGCTTTGCTCTTCTGATCGGACACGTGAAATGATTAACCCTTTCCACCCCGGCAGTCCTGGGGACCAGCAGTATCGGTTATGAAAACACAATCTGCTGCTAATTGGAAAATAAGCCGCCTGTTACAGCATTACAACAGCTAAATAGTTTGCAGAATTTGCCGTGTTTGTCCTGAAGTAACCAATTTCTCCTAAATCCACTAAAACAGTTTTGAGACACTGCACTCAAAAACACAAACATGAACCAACAAACTCAGGGGAACGTACCCTCGGGGAACCATTAATGTCAGCACTGAATTTTAAGAGAAATCGCTGAATAGACTCTTTCAGTCTGGATTTAAGCGCTCTGCCGATTGAGCTGTATCCTGAACTCGTGCACATGCTGGGGCTTTTTTCAGTCCATAAAGACTTTTGTTCAAAATATTTTATAATGCAATAGTTTCTATCTCTGCAGCTGTCACCTGCAGAGATAGAAAAACTAAAAGACAAAGATTAATGGACAGTAGGGATCAGAAAAAGACACTCAGACAAAAACTAATCTCATCCATCTGCACAGGTCAGATTTCACATCGGAAATGGGTTTCCTTCTCTCTTCATTCCTCATCGATCCTTCTTTCTATTCCCCTTCTCTTGTTATTTCCATCAATTCCACCTTTCTGTCTCCTTCGCGTGGATGAATGGATTGTTGGGAAATTTAAAAAAAGAGTCAGCCTGGTTTCTGTTTCTTCTTTGTTTCTGAGGATTTTCACTGAGCTTCGTGGAGAAAGTCTGGAGAGTAGCAAAGAAAACACACAAAACATAAAGTTGGGAGCTAGTTTCAGGAATGAAACAGCCAGAATTAAAATGGTAATATGCTAATAAATTTATATTATGACTGAGTTTAATTAAAATTAAACCTGCCCTGCTTTTCCATGCATAATAATTGCTGCATTCCTATAAATATTATGCCTTTCCCAATAAAAACCACCCCGAGTGATTTTTCTTCTCTTTTTCCCAGTACGGAGTTATCCAAACAGCAACTTTATGACTTTTTTATTATTATTATTATTACACAGTATCTCAGCCACGACCTGAAGACAAAGTCATTTGGCAGTCTCACCAGAGCAGATGTCAGTAAGCTCATTGATTTCTTCCTGAACTCGGAGGAGGAGGAGGTCCTGCAAGATTTCCTTCTTCTGCTCCTCATCCTCCACCCCGAGAAGCGCCAGTTGATGGTCCTTCAATCTCAGCAAGACACGCCCTGCAAATTTAAATGGGATTACTCCCAGTGGCCCATTGATTTGTCAGAGCTATAAATATTAAAGAGAATTGTGTCCAAAGTTAATATTGACTTGGCATAAGCAACTTCTCATTAACATTTCTGCCAGTAAAACAAGAAAATCATGCATTTGTTGTACCTGTTATGTCATGTTTGATTACAGCTTTGTGGAGTTGGCTCATCTGAGTGGGGTACTGTTCCTGCATCCACTCCAGCACTTCTTCCACCGACCATGACGACGCCCCCTTTGATAGACCCATCGCCCTCTGACAAATAATTTCAAAAAAATACAATAAAAAATAAATAAAATAAAGCCGTAAGACAATAAAAATTAAATGCTTACATATTAGCTGCTTACTTAGCACCTGTTGCATTGATTGAGGGATTACTCCTGACATCTCTGATTTTCCCTCTGGATGAGGTCGTTTGAAGCTGTGATTCGAATCCATAAATTTTAAAAAGTAGTTCACATAATATGGTAACTTGTTCACAACATGTCTGATTGAACACTGAAGCTTCCTGACATGTCAAATAAATACAATCATGCAATAATCACTACAAACAAAAGACACAAAAAAACACACACACACACACAACCCAAGCTTAATAAAACACATTTTTCTTGAGTTGTGTGATTTTTTTTTTTTAATTAGTAGGTGCTGAAAAATGGGACTTCATTGGACTGCTTGAATTTTTTTTCAAACCAGCCAACACTCAAAGATTTGTTTTAACGTTTTAAAGTAAGAAAAGACAGTGACATTTTCACACTTTTATCTTTAACACTTTCATGTATTCACGTTCAATCATTGCCTCTGACTGCAAAGGTCCAGTGACACTGTGAAAAGTGCGACACAAGGTGGAAACAGAAAGTTGTTCCATTGCCGTTCCAAGTTTTCCTCGGCTCATAGTCAACAAATGTTTGCAGACAAGTCAGCACCTTCCATGCAAACTGCAGGAAACTGTAGTGATCTGCCAGCATCACCCCTTCTGTGGTCAGTTTCACCCAGCAACAGCCTGCAACCTGCAGGAACCACTCACCAAACAGTCAGGAAATACACATTTTTCCCAGACCCACTTCAGAACAAGGCACACACCTTTCCCAAAGTTAACAGATCTTAAAAACATAGGTTTGCCTTAAAATTATAACGCGACGACGGCTCATGTATTTGGATTTGTTCGCCGGCTACAGGCTGCAAACATTCACACACTTTGGTCAAGAACAAGAACTGAGGGGATTTTCTTAAAATTGTGTGGGTCCCTTGACCCACTGGCAACACATAATTATTCTCAAAAAATGAAAATGGATTTAACGTGTCTCCTTTAAAACCAGAAAATGAGCTCAGCCACCATCAGACGACCCTCAAAAACAGCTCGATGAAGTTTTGCTCCAGGCACAATAGCGGAGCACATTTTGTCTGCGGCAGACCCTCAAATGTGAGGAAATGTTATTTTCTCTTGATATTTGATGCTCTGGATTAAATTTTCTCCCCGTGTGATGTCACCTACTTGCGCCGTATAAGCCTATTTTCCGGTGATTAATTCAACAACCGCCTGAACGTGATGACAAATAGCTTTGAATGGTCGACGAATTCTTGCGCTGCAAGGTGAAATCAACCAAGTCTGACACTCAGGGGTCCAAAAAGTTCTGCACTTTTCAAAAAGCTGCCTTCTGTTCATTTGGCTTTTCTCCTAGCCATATCCTCATGGGCTGCAATGTAATAGGGCAAAAACTGCTAAACAGTTGATGTGACCTTTTCAGCAGGCCAGTCTAGTTATTAGGTTGTAAATATAGCAATGTAATTTCCTGAGTTAATTAAGGGAGATGCGTGATTGGCTGAGGCTGTAACGAGATCCCAGTGGAGTAACTGACATACAGAGAGTGACTGGGGTAAAGAAGACAGGAAAGTTCCCTTCAGCGTCAGAGTGAGCTGAGAGTAAAGAAATCTTACTGAGGCTAATAATGTAGGTTTTATGCCTGAAGACAGCAGTTCTTAAGCCGCACAGCTCCTGAAATGGGCCCCAGTGGTTAGATTTTTATAGTGGCATAAAATGACTGTATATACAGCTTGTCTTATTTGCTCTGAACCATTTCATTTAGTCTCACACTGCCGAGTTACAGCTAAACCAGGACGTGTAAACAAAAGCAATATGCAGTGACAAGCAAGGTGGAAAATTAGATTTTTGTAAATTACTGATTGTATGCAAGACTTCTTTTTTCCCAGCTGACCGGATGTTTTTCATTATCCTGCTCCCAGCTTTTTTTTTTTACGGCGCTTTAGTTTAGCAGTGTTAAGCGGCGTGGACAGTGTGAACAAATCTCTTTTTTAAAGTCTGATATGAAGCAAGATTACACTGCCTTCAAGAAAGACTTTATGGCATACGCAGCACTGTGTAAATGTCTTGAGCCACCACTCAGTTCTTTTAAAAAAAATAGGTCAATATTTGGTACGACAACACACAGCCTGAACTCTCTGAGGCTGTTTTCTTCTAATTTCTTTAAGCAAGCTTCAGGAATAGTTCTCCAAGCTGCTTGAGGAACATTCAAAGCTCTTCCTTGGATGTTGGCTGCCTTTTATTCCATTCTCTGTCAGGATGATCCCACACTGCTCCAATAGTGTTGAGGTCCAGGCTCTGGGGAGGCCAATCCATGACTGTGTTTTTCTATCCAGCTATGCTTTAACTGCCCTGGCAGTGTGTTTGGCATCATTTTCATGCTAAAAAGTGAATCAGTGATTGAATTGCCAATCCGATGCTTTCCAGATGGTGTCTGGATTTTTTTTTTTTTTTAAAAGGGGGTGAGAGGTAAGTCAAGACTTTTGCACAGTGCTGTATCGCTAACACTTTCTATGCTCAAGGCACACCTGTATTCATATCTGTACAGGTGAGACACTTAAAACAGCTTTTATAGCATATCGATCGTCTCCTGAAACACTTGCACACATTCCAACATACGGTCTCGCCGACTCTGGTTCAGAGACAGTGCTGTTTTAAAAGTAGGCCAAGATTCTCTCAGAAGGGATATTTGAATGCCTCTTTAGCTTGCTATGCCCCATATTAGCATTACCCAACTTCTCCCAACAGACAGTTTACTCAGGAACAGGGCTGTTGGCAGGTCATGTGCACTGGTGGTTAATTATAGTTTTAACCCCACAAAAAAGGAATAATTTCCCCCGAATTAAACTCCTCAGTTTCACTGGAGGCCTCTAATGTGTCATGCTGTCATAATTCCCATTGCTGAGCAACTTCACAGTTGGAGTTTGGTTTCCTTTGACCATCTGAAATTTTTAAATATTTTTTAGGAAAAAGGAGGGCAGCTTGTCCAGAGCGTACCCTGCCTCTCGCCCTGTGACAGCTGGGATAGGCTCCAGCCACCCCATGACCCTGAAAAGGGTAAGAGGAAGAAAATGGATGGGCGGTGAGAGAGAGGCAACCATTCACACTCACATGCACACCTATGGGCAATTTAGAATCACCAATTAAACTAACGCGGCTGACTGCACGTCTTTGGACTGTGGAAGGAAACCGGAGAGCCCAGAGCAAACCTACGCAAACGCAAAGTTTGAACTTTCATGCACATACAGTTTTTGATTTCATGAGTAAACTAATGTAATCTACAGCACAACGCGTGGGGAGAATAATGCAGCACACTGTTTTATGCCGCACTGTGTCAGTACAGGTATCATTTCAAGTGTGTTCTCGGCTCTTACGGCGAGAGACGTGCACAAAATTTAAAAACTGAACATATCCTCTAGAAATTTAGCGGTCCAGACTCACTCTATGCATCCTTTAAGGAAACCAATTCCCGAACTAATTCCACAGCTTTAACTCACTGCGATGGGTGGGTGTTTAATTTCCTCCCTGCTTAACTCTGACTTGAGTGTTGATATCTCGCCAACCCACCAGGGGCCACAGGACATCTTGAATTGCAAGTAAAGGGAAAGCATGGTCTTTACACATGTCCAGTTGTTCTTTGGGGTCTAGAAATTGATATTTAACATGATTTGATATCATAGCTGCGTTTCAGTATTGAATGTAATAAATGTTATCTAAACACACAGACCATTAAAATAAATCTTTTTTTGTGAGTAAACTACAATTTTAAACACCAGAACCAGTTTACATTCAACAAGGAAACAACTGAGCAGTGACACCTTCGTGCATACGTCGTGTCTCTCAGTTTTTCAACCACATATCTGTATTTGTATCATACTTATGATACAAATCAAAGAAAATTCCAATGG
>VUQK01014392.1:5066-16779 GCA_015106715.1 Bujurquina vittata
GGTGGAGTGGAACGCTCTGCGACCTGGAGGGGGGCGGGGCCTGAACTGTCTCATTCACATTTAAAGAGAGCGCACCAAAACCAGCTGCTCTGAGACTGAGAACAGGTGTAACAGAGGGGTCTGTGGAGCTGCAATAAGGAGGAGACCAAAGCATTGCAGCTCTACTTGATAGAAACCACCAGGGAATGATTTACATATGAAAAAGAAGGATTTAAAAGGAGGATATGTGTCCTTTATGAACAAGCTCAAATGCCAGCTGACTGGCAGCAGGCAAACTGCAGTCTTAGTTTGTTGCACGTGTCTCAGTTTGCAGCTTCTTCTAAAGCAGCCAGCTCCTCAACAGTGATACCTGCAGACTAGAGGAGCACATTTGGTGGTGTCACCCATCCCTGACATATAGATCTAATAAATGATGCTATATTATTATAGATTAATTATAGATTGGGCTACTCATTATTATATAAACGTACTTCAAATGAGTGTCACCTTGTGAATAAATCAATTACACAAAACGAGCTTATTTGACGTGTGCTTTGAATTCCATGCACGATGGTGTATAAGTTTATAATCAAACTTATCCTGACTGGGGCTCACCTCGGGTCCTGTTCAGGCAGATGGGGCTTCAATAGAAGCGTTACCCAAAGGTGCTCCTGACCTCTGACTCTCCACTTGTGTGAAAAAGCGTCTCGTTTATAGTTCAGATTGTTTTAGCCTAACCTCTGTGCACCTTTACTCAGGTATAACCGACAGTTTCGCTCATTAACAGTCAAGAAATAACACAAGCTTTTAATATGACATAAAGGAAGGCAGGCCCACTGCATTACTGTACTCTGACCCATCCAGCTTACTGTCAAAGGCCTCTGACTGAGGCAAAGGTGCACAAAGCTGAACATTAATGTGAGGACAACTTTCAAAACCAAACAGCTGAGAAGGCGTCATTAATTCATGATATGACATCTGGCGGTTGCTATAATAAGTATGTAACCGCCTTGTGAGCTCCTTTCTACCGGGAAGCACAGAGTAAAATAATATCAATGGAATCAGGAGCTCATGTTACACAGCAACCAAACTTTTAACCAACAAAATCAAAAGATTCAAAGTGTCGACACGGTGGATCCACTCCCACTTGTGCCCAACGGGACCACGTTAGCATGCAATGTTAAAAAGGCGGTTACAGCTAGCTGGGTGAACGCCGCTTACCCGGTGCCTCTGGGGGTGGTGCCCTCCACCCTGGACGGGCGGAGGAGCTGGCCGTCTTTGGCTGGCTGTCTGTCGCTCTTCTAAGTCCCGTCGCTGATAAACAGGCTGGTCACTGAGAGCAGACATGTTTCCTGCAATGACAGGAACTTTGGAGACATGCCGAGAGCCCAGCGCGTCCCCGATACATCTCGGGAGCCCGCAGGAGCCTTTTTAGACTGACAGAGAGCGCCCCCCACAGGCCAGGAGAGTGACAACAGCAGTTCTGCTCACTGACGCTGCACCGTGTGAATGTGGACGAGCCGGTTATGGCAAAACATGTTTGAACTCGTCACATTCAAAAAGTACTCTCAGTACTCAGGATGCGCAAAGCAGCCCTCAGTTTGATTACAAGCTTGCATCTGTCATAATGTGTTGGAGGGGACTCGCGGCTAAACTGTTATCAGATTACATAAATCAGTTGTGCTCCAGCTGATCCTAAAATTGCAGGTAGATAGACACACAGAAGCTAATTTGTTGCAGGTTGGTAATCATGTTAAAGTGCAATGTTTCAGTAAACTGTGAAGTCATATGAAAAATTCCTGTTAACATTCCCACGGAAAACGTGTCCTTTTGGAGCGCATGGAGCATGTGACCACAGGGAAAGCACAAAGAATAAAATGTTGGCTAAAATTTGTTTCAGGAATGTGAGTGTGTGGATAATGTCTCTCAACATAATGTCCAAATGTTTGAAAAGAGGTGAGTTTATCCACCCATTTTCTTCCACTCATGCAGTTCAGGGTGGGTGGAGTAGAGCCTGATGTAGCTGTCACAGGGCAAAGGATGGAGCACATCCTGGCTACTGCAGGGCTAACACACTAATTAACGTAACCACAGTCTTTGAACTGTGGGAAAAGCCCGCGTACTGGAGAGAACTGAAGCAGTCTCCATACAGAGAGGCCCACGTCTCCCTCTTTAACACCTGCTGTGGCAGCTACACAGGCAGAGCGTGAACAGCAAGGGCTGACGCTGCCTCACCCCTCCACCCCACTGCCTCGCCCCCACCCTCAACACTGTGTATGAAAAAGTTTGCAGAACTGTTTCAGGCTTATGCTGCTGTGTGATTGAAAGGGGTGAGGTGGTGGGGATGGGTCCCAAAAGGTTTGGGCCGGGCCTGATGTTTTTGTTATTCTGGCTGAAGTGTGGGATCACATGCTGCTTGTAAGCGGTGTAATCCCTGCTAATCTGGGATTCATTTTCACTCTGCACCCTGGAAACAACCTCAGACAGATAGGACTGGCAATATGGAGCTCCAAAAGGCCTGTGTGTTTGCAAAGGTCAACTAAAGCTAAGCTAAACGATGGATCTGCTGGCCCTCTTTCACATTCTGCAGTCGCTTCTGTTGGCGGTGCGTTCCTGTCCATCCTTATGTGCCTGCACAGACGGGAGCAGTGGAGTAGCAGAGCTCAGGTTAAGCGAGGCCTTCGTGTGTGTGTGTTTTCATGTGTGTGTGTTTCTGTGTGCATGCAGTCTGTTGCTAAATGGTCTTTGCTCATGTTGTTTGTAAGAAGCATCCTATTTTGCAAAAGAAAACTATAATATTGTCTTAGCTGTGCATATAATTTAAAGAACTGCTGTACTCTTGTGGCAACTGAATATCAGTAGTGAACAGCAGTGTTACTATGTAAGATTGAATACTCCTATTTTTGTTCTATTTTTTCACATTTTATTTATTTTTTTTAACAAATTGAGGTGGTTTGTCTACACATTTTATTTTGGAATCTGTTCTGCAAGGACAAAACGTGCAGTAAAGGACTAAATCTGAGGTCAGATTGGAGGTTAGCTTGTATTTGGATTCATTCTCCCCACCATGCTTGCCTGTTTTTATTGTCATAGGTTAATGGCTATAGTTCCATACTTTAGCATAATATTGATCTTCTCGTGTCCATCGCAGCACAAAAGTAAATAAACACATTTCACAAAATGTTGAGGTATTGTTTTAGCAGTGTGGTTTGTGCAGGCATCAGTGGAGCTGGAGAATCACAGTGCATTTTGGATTGTTGCTGACATGTTGATGTTCATGCAAAAGCAAAACAAAGACAGGAAAAGGTGATAATGAGGAAAACACATGAAGAAAAAACAACCAAATGAGAAGCTAAACAGCTATTAGTGGGGTTAATTTGTATGAAAAGAAAGAATGCTTACTTTATTTTTAGGATCTTCCAATGCCATTTCCTCAAAACCTTTTTGTTTCAACACATCAAACATTAAGAATTATAAATAGCTTTAAGCATGTATTCAGCCATGTGGGGCCCATTCAGGCACTCTCACTCTGTGATACATGCATACATGTTTGCATCTTTTGTGCTGCAAAAGACAGTTAATTTTACTTAATGTTTAATACAGCACTACATACACACTTAAGCATAAAGTTTTACTTGCACTTTGAGTACTCAACTAGAGCAGAAAAGCACTATATAAGAACTAGTCCATATTTAATATTGCCCTGTAATAATATCCTTGCATCTTCTACCTTGTTTGTTGCACTAAACTGTACATTGACTCTTAAAAGCCATTCAGACCTGAAGTATGTTATTAGTCATTTATTATGGCACAATATTTCACTGGAACACTCAGTGAGCAGCACGAGTCTGGGGTCTCTTTGTTCTGCACTTCTGAGCTACTGCTCAGAAGTAGCTGCTACAATTTGTGTCCAAAATGTAATGATGGTACCCAGTCACAGTCACATATTCCATAACCTGCTTCCAAATGGCCATAAACTTAGAGAGCAGCATCAGGCAAGAAGCAGCTCTTCAGAGAGGAAAGGCTAAAACCACCACCCAGATGGCATTAATAAACCCGAGCCAGCAACTAAGTCAGAGCTGTTACAGCAAACAGACCTCAGGATAAAGGGACATGGTATCACTATCATAGGCTGTCACGTATCGGCTTATAGTCATTTCAAAATCTGATAAAACAACCTTAAACTGTGCAGAAATTTGCCAACAGGCAGGAAAGACAAAGGAGTCAGTCAGCGAGAGAGATGTCTGCTTGATTATAGAGCGAAGAAAGACGATGGAATGTAAAGGTAGCTGATTATCACCAAGCTGCTCCCCCAAGGGCCCTTAAGGAACTGAAGGAGAGCTTTGCAGAACAGGAATGGTTCTACTGGAGTAGGCAAGGGTGCCAGGGGCTCAGAGGTGTGGTACAGGTGTGGTAGGCAAAAGACCCAGGCTCACTTCTGTAAAGATCGCAGTGTATGCAAAGCACTGTGTTGCCTGACAGGTTTTGCAATCAGAATTATGATCTGAATGCACCATTATGTCATATCTTATTTCCTCCTCCAAGATGTGCTCTACAGATTCTCTGTACACTTCTCTAGTGTTTTTTCATTTCTTTTCTTTTGTGTTATTTTTCATATCAATGTATATGTATTGTAGCAATGCCAGAGTTGACAGGTGGGGAAAAAAGAAAAAAGAGAAGATAGGAAGAGAAAGAGGAAATAACAAAGGTAGAAAACCACAATGCTTTACAATTTCTGCACCTGTAAAAAACAAAAAAAGATAAATCACACATCTATCCATGCCCATATACATAACTGAATGAATATAAACAATATACAATAAACATTTGAACTGAGTAGAGGTAGTGACAGCTGGTGCCACAGCGGTGATGAGTGTGCAATAACAGCATCATGAGTGTGCACGGACTGATGGCGGGAGAGCAGCTGCACAGCCCCACTTAAGTTCAACAGTCTCACAGCTTCAGGGAAGAAGCTGCTCCTCAGTCTGCTGGTCCTGTTCTTGATTAGATTAGATCAAACTTTATTGATCTTTTTGGGAGGGTTCCATCATGGAAATTAGTTCCAGTAGCAGTTTTTACATAGGGACACAAATAGAGATTGTCAGATATACAAGAAATATACAAGATGCTCCGCAGCCTCCTGCCTGAGAGGAGGGGAACAAAGACTGTGTGCTGGGTGTGTGGCATCCTTCAGGATGCAGGTGGCCCTTTTCCTGCATCTGGAGGTGTAAATGTCCGTGGTGGTGGAGAAGCTGACTCCAGCAGTCCTCTGTACAACCTTCACCACCCTCTGCAGGGCTTTCTTCTCTGCTGCAGAGCAGCTTCCATGCCACACGGTGATGCAGGAGCCCAGGACGCTCTACACCACACATCTGTAGAATGAGGAGAGGACTGAGCTTCTGAGTCCAGCATGCCTCAACCTCCTGAGGAAGTTGAGGTGCTGGCGAGACTGGATGTGTGGTTGTTGCCCCAGGTGAGGTTGTTACTCAGGTGGACATCCAAGTACCTGTACCTGGGGACCACTTCCACCACAGATCCTCCAATGTGCAGGGGGAGGAGGGAGTATCTGAGCCTTCTGAAGTCCAGAAATTGTTCTCTCTGAACCAAGCCTCCAGGTGTTCCACGTCCTGCCTGTAGCCGCTTTGCTGAGCCGCCATATGTGAGCAGGATGAACAGAAGAGGGCTCAGCACAGGGACGATGGTGTGAAGTCCACAAAGAGCAGGACACAGGAGTCACTGGCTGACAATCATTCAGGCCTGTCACTGTGGAGCTCTTGGGGACCGGGATGATGGGGGCAGACTTTAGGCAGGTAGGGAGAACTGCTTGTGTGAGCAAGGAGTTGAAAATGTCAGTGAACATCCCAGAGATGGTGCCCAGGGATGTTGTCTGGGCCAGCAGCTTTGCGGGGATTAATCCTCTGTAGCATCTCTGCTGGGGCACTACTGAGGGGCTCTTCTCCAGGTTGTGGGGTGAGTCTGACGGTGGAGGACATGGTGGCATCCTCAAAGCGGGCATCGACCCAGTTTGTCAAGCAGAGAAGGGTCCCTGTGGCATTGTGCAACTCTGAAGTTACAGTCTGTGATGCACTTGATGTTCTTCCACATGCTCCGTAGATCCTGGGAGGAGAAGAGTCCGTGAAGCTTCATATGTGGTTTTGGTCAGTTACGTGCGATGAGGCACTGACTCATCTGGAGTCAGATGTTCACATATATGAACCCAAAATTTAAATTTTATTTATGCTAATGGGTAATTATGCTTTAATCAACTCCATACTGTTTACCAATGGGGGGGGGTCTCTCTTTTTAAATAGATTTTTAAAAAAGTATTCTTACCTTTATTTGAAGATGAAATCTGTGCCCCTATCCTTCTAACTATAGGGCAGCACTGCCCCCTATGGGTGCAGTACAGTACTTTCTGCCTCACCCTGTCTATTTTCACCGTGCATTTATGACCACTCACAAAGAATAAACATGTCACACATTCATTCAGTATATCAGACAAACTGGAGCATCAGCATGTGCAGCACATGTGTAATCAAACTGTCGCATCACTAGTGGTAACACAAAGCTCGGCTCCTGCTCCAAACTTTGACCCACTCAGATTGTTGTTGCTTCCGCTGTCATGTTTTCCTTCCTCTCCAGCTTGTCAACAGCAGCCTTACGATAGGAGTGGAAACATTTTTACAGCGGAGCAAAGAGAGGAGTGTGTGTGTGTGTGTGTGTGTGTGGAAGTCCAGGCTCTCGCTCTAAAGACGGTTTCTTTTGATTAGAATAAAAATTTATCTAGCCTCACCACCATGCTCTGCGCATGTGTCCGGGTTAATAAACAATCTGGCCAAAGATTTCATTCCTTTTACATTACAATCGAGTACCCCCTTAGCAAGGCAGCCCAAAAGTCGTAATGTCATTTGTATGCGACACAAACAGCCGCTCCATCTACCTTCCTCTCGATTCTGCTGTCAGCCAGCAGGCACAAAAAGTCTGTGTTTAGTGTGTAGCAGAGTACGATATGAAGCCAGTTCTCGGATTTCCAAAATGGCGGGTTTGATTGTTGTGAAGGAGTCGCTCTCGTGACTCATTTGGCTGGCCAATCAGTGACATGCATTCTGTTGATGTTACATTTTCAGAGTGACTCTGCACACTTGGAACTGCGTACGCGTATGTTCTAAAAAAGTGCTAGTACCAGTTACTAGCACCAAATGGAAACCCTAAAAACTGAGCCAAGTGAAGTTGATTTGAGCTGAGTAGGTACCAGCACTGGATTGAGTGGAAAAGCAGCATAACCGTATTAATCCGGAAAACTCTGTTAAGGAGGGCCAGCAAATTCATAGAACCTAGCTTAGGGGAACCGGCAAACGAGGTAGGGGTGTTGTTTGAACTGAGCCCACCAGCAGTGAAACTGGGGGGGGGGTTTGGTTGCATCTTACACTGGGGGAAAAGCTCAGGAGCTCGCCCCCTCCCAGTCTTCTCTGACACCCGTCCTTCATGAGCCCAGAGTCTGAATCGTTCTCTAGGAGTTGTTGACCTTCTGGGTGACTGCCATCTTGTTCCTTGTGCATCAAGCATCCCACCCCTAGTCTTGTGCCTTTCTTGGGGGAGGACTTCAGTCGATGTAGCTGCGTTTATACCTGTGCAGGTGCATTGTGTGTTCTACATGCGGTTTACTGAAACCTTAATAATTAGACTACCCGACTAGTACGTCTGGTACCGACTAGTAATAATAGCGACAACTGGTCGGCTAAAAAATGGGTTTTCAAACGGGTTTTAAAAGCATCAGCTATTGGAGAGGTCCTGAGATGAAGGGGCAATTTGTTCCAGTGTTTCGGAGCTTCTGGCTTTCTTTGGCTTTAAAATCAGAATGAGTCTTGAGTCCTGGTCACATTATTGATGCTGTTTTCCTTTACTTACGTTTTGATATTTTATGTTTCCTGTCTTAAATGTCTCATTGTATGGTTTATTTATTTTAAATCTACAGCATTTTGGCCAACTGCTGTTTTTAAACTGTGCTTCAGAAATACAGAAATAAACTTGACAGATCTTGTTAACATTTTATTAAAACTTGGACTATAATCATTGCCAGTGAGTCTTATTGATTAGAACTGTCTTCATCATGATACACCTGTTAAGCTGAATTACAATCACAATATATTTATTGCAAACGTTTCAATCTGTAATAAAATTGTAGGCCAATGTGAATGAAGGAAGTGTAATATGCATATAAGCCATTGTGGGCGGTTTTGGCTCAAAAGATGGAGTAGATAGTCTACCTTCAATCCCCTGCTACTCCGGTCTGCATGCTAAAGTATTCTTGTACAGGACAGTGAACCCTGAGTTCCTCCTGATGTTAGAAATGGAAATGTTAGAAAGTACTTGCATATAGAAAAAAGGGCTTATTTAAATGGGTGAATGAGACAAGTTGTACTTTGAGTGCTTGAGCAGAAAAGCACTATAAAAATCATAGAAGGTGATTTTAGAGAGGTGTGTGCCTTTAGGAACAGTGTCATAGCCTGGCTCAAGGCCACGACAAATGATGTGAGAGACGCATGTTGACCCTCATATGTGTGTACTTTTTTGCTTACGTTGTTAGTGACATGGGGTAATTCTGTACCCCATGGATTTAATCAAAGAAAGCATAGATAACCATAAAATGAACTTTATTTCAACCAATAAACAAACACTGCATGCATTTAAAAACTGGATTGGAATATTCTACATTTATCATTCTGGATGAACATACCTAAAATGAATTTGCACAGTACTAGGTAGCTGATAAGACTTGGGAACAGAAATATCCAGATACATGTAAAGAAAGAATAGCCATTTTCTTCTAAATTTGTCTGATATGCTGATATGAAACCATTTCAATATATTTTTTAATTATGACAATCACTTTTTTCTGTGTTCACTGTACAATAACATCCCCAAGGATGTCCTGTATTTCTAACCAAGCCAGATATGATACTTTTGGTATGTCTTACCCGTACTTATTCTCCCAGATCTTTTACAGTTGCAGTTTCACAGTTACCCCAGGTCCATAAAACTGAAAATTTTGCAATTGAAATAAATGACCTAATAAGTGGCTATTGATTTTTGAGGGCAATGCATAAAAAAGGGGCCAGTAATGACCAAGGAACAAACTCCTAAAAGGATTACTTGATAACATTTACTTGAATAATATTTTAAAAAATTCGGACTTGGGGTACAGAATTACCCCAGGAATGCATACGAGGGTTAAATTCAGAACGCCAGTTTTTTTTTGCCACACAAAAATAAAGTACCCCAGGATAAACCCCAAATTAACAGAAAAACATGGGGCTGCTTGAAGGCGGTAAGGACAGGAAAAGAAAACACCCCAGGGCTGAGACAGCCAGCTCTTAAATGCTCCAAGGGAGACTGGCCAGGTGCTCCCAGTTGCACCCACCAGGCAGAGGGCCATCACAACAGCAATTAAACACATTTGTGAAGATGCAGTTATCAAAATGTGCACACATTCATTTTCTTTAATGGAGTGACTTAAGCTACTTGCGGTATCCAGCCAAAGTGGATGGTACATCACATGGCTCAAGGTGCAGGATGGTGCAGGAAACTACAGTTAACCAGTCAGTGCTTCCTTTTTGAAAAACACGAGTTCAACTCATGTACAGGCCACACAAAACACAAGGCATTATGGGAACACACTGCCTATTATTTGTGTATTTTTTTTTTAATGGCAGTTGGTAACAAATGTGTGTTTGTTATTGTTTTTCCAGAATGCAACTTAGAAATCTTCCCAATAAAGAAACTGGGGACCGAGTGAAATATAAAGGTTGGTATGACCTTAAGTCTCCTAATGCAGCTGCAATAAAAAAAAACAGTTTACTTACTCTACCATGCAATATACCTGGTGCTATGGACAGCCAAGTAAAAGGTCTAAACAAGTACACGTTCCTGTCAGAACAGATCTCTCCAGAATTAAACAGTCATGATTTTGAATGTGTTCTCTAATATATTTATATGAAATTTAGAATTTCCCATTGTTCTAATACTGTGGTGTGAGTCTTTACTGTGGCACATGACGACAGTAATGTGGTTTCCTACAAATACTTTGTGAGTGCATTGGCCAGAGTGTAGCATTATTCTGTCTTTGCATTAGTCACAGAACAGCCTTGAGATCACTATTGCTTCTTTACAAAGAATAATCAAAAACACATTTTGTGAGTACACACCTACTAGACCTCGTATCGCTGGGTATGAGCTAATTGTTAATGAACTAAAATAAGCAGAGAAGCAATTTCTCTATTAAATCTCTGCCCAACTGTAGCTTGGTTCAAGGGTACTCAAACCCACACAAAAAGCTTTTCTTTATGGGTTAAAATTTCCCCACATTGCAATTTTGCATTTCCTTTAACTGCTTCTATGTAAAGCAAAACAAGCATTTATAAGGGCATAATTCATGTGCAATGGTAATTTGAATTACATTTCCTAGCAGTTACTGAATAGTTGCATTAGTTTCAAAAGTAGTAATTACATGTTAACCTGTTTTGCAGTGAGTGTTAGAATGCTCCTCACTGACAGAATTTGTCATTGCTTTTGCTGTCTGAATCTAGTTTGAGTCAACATACTGTTTGGATTCCTCTATCAGCTGATGCAGTGCTCATTCAAATGACTGTGGCTTTGGTGATTGGTTATAAATAATCTAGACCGACCATCCTCCGCACCCCTTCAGGATAATATCTGTTTCAGCTTTGCTTACACAAGGACAGATGCTTTACCACCTTATACCAGAATACCTACATTCATCTTAAGCTCTTCATCGTCACATATTAGATTTTGATTTATTGATTTCTTTACTTTTATTATAATTGGCTGCTGCATCACAGTAGTTTTCCATCTTTTTTTAGATGCAGGCCTAGTCGTGCAGGTAAGAAGATCCAGGAGATTGATTCTGTTCATCTGAACACACCGTTTTCAGTGGGAGAAACATTTTGTCACTCAAAGATTTTCTCAGTCTCAACAGACTGCAGGATTCCCCAACCTTATAAACACTACAGTTTCCTAATGACTGAAATTAGCACCATTGCCTAACAATGGGCCATGAGGTCAGGAACAGGTACCTCTCCAAGATCTAATCCCTCTGAATCAGCTCCAGATACACCGAGTTTGAGTCTGTACCCTTCCTGCTTTCCCATCCTAAGCAGCCTTACCAACGCCACACAGCTACCCAGATTTCCTGAATTGAAAAGACACGCCAGGTATCTCCCAGACCAATTTAGAGAAATCTTGGTGTCAATAAACCCAATGTATACTTATGTCCTCCACTGACAATGCAGCCAGGAATGTCATCTTCCACACTCACAGGAATCCATAACGTAGCCAGCCAGGAATGTCAGGAGAAGGAGAAGAGGGAATAGGGTTCTCCTTCCCTAATCTCCTCATGGTGAAAATTTGATTTAAAAAAAATGGCAATAAGAGACCAGCTGACCAGATCCATAATTATAAATCCCAGTTCAAAAGTTGTGTGAAGATAGGCTCTAAAGCAGCTATCAGTCAACGCATGGTAAAAGGGGAAGGATCAGGAAGAGAAGAAAAGTGCGACCGTCTCCGTCGAGGAGCAGAAAAAAAAATTTAAAATGCTCTAATCTCTGTAATAAAATGTTCTGGTCAACAGTGTCAAAAGCTGCACTGAGGTCCAACAGGACAAGCACAGAGATGAGTCCACTGTCAGAGGCTCTAAGAAGATCATTTGTAACCTTCA
>VUQK01014394.1:0-14019 GCA_015106715.1 Bujurquina vittata
ACTCGGGTCCCCCCCCCCCCCCCCACACTTATCCAAGCTGGATCACAGGAGCAAAATCCCAAGTTTCAGCAGACACAGTTCAACCTGAGACGTGTGCATCAGAACCAGCAGTTATTTTTAAAGTAATACGCTGAGAAAGTATTTTTCACTTGTGCTTTACAGGCGTAATTTAAGAAAGACAGGTTTAATACAGTTCGAGTGACGATTTTGAAATTACAATGTTTCAAAGGACACTCATCTACACACATCATACGCACTGAAATCTGTGCGTCAGGATGACGAGCAGTGGGGAAAGGCGCAGAGAAGCGCTTGCTGCTCTGAGCCAAAGAAGTGCACTTTGTGCTCCTTATTGAGAAACGCAGTCATTCTTAAGGGAAGAGGCTGATAAACACTTCTCTGCTTCAAAATGAAAGGAGACTCAAGAAACATGCTGTGCATGCTTGTTTTGAAGCAGTTTGAGTAAAGGGTTTGAAATTACACACACAAACCGTTACAATGGGCTTCTGCTGGGGAGAAAGTCATGACTGAAACATTACTTTCACCACTATACGAGCTGCCTGTTTATGCTCTGGACTCTGCTGATGGCCTCGGTCTCGCTTCTGGAGGCCTGTGTCTGTCTGAGGGGTTTCCTTCTTCTTCAATTAATTTCTTTTGCTGCTCTTTTGGGTAAAAAAAAATGCTTTTTGTGTGTTTATAGAAATTGTTTTTGTTGCCAAAGTAGAGGATTTCCTTCCTTGCTGTTTGAAAGGTTTTCATTTACAGTCATAAATTACCTCCACACGGTGCTCCTCTTTCTCACTGATTGCAGCCTGTGTGTGTGTCTGCTCGGTGCAGCTGAGTCACACAACTGCACAACACTGAAGCGCAGCGCAGCATGATAGGAGCGATGTACCAATATTTGCGTCAATACTATCGATATTTGGATCGATCTGCCCATCCTACACTGTGTAGGACATTCTTCTGTGGGCTGTAGTAGGTAATCTCATAGGAGCTCTATGTACACTGCATGTCCCTTTCATAGTGTAGACACACCACATATGACTCCTCATGTACACTAAAGCCTTTATAACCACTTGGTGTGTATTTCGCACTGTGACTTTTACACATCAATGTCTGAACGTCTATTGGCTGCTAAGTTTCTTATGACGTATTTCTCTTAGCCAATCGGGTTGCGTGTGTCACCCGGGTTGTGTCGCGGGAACTGCTGGCCACTCAAGACAGCAAACAGAAGAGATGTTTCAGCAAGTGTTCGGCTGGGGGAGCGCTTGTTGTGTGTGAGTTGTGTTGTTACGAGACCGATGTAAGCTAATCAAAGGGTAGAACCGTACTTTGCGTGCAGCAGGAAGACACAGCTTTAGCCGGCTAACGATCCTAGCTAAGTAGGTAAGTGGAAAGTTCCCTGAAAACACCGGAAGTAAGGCAGCTCTTCTTCAAAGTACGAACAAAGTGCTTAACCAAACACCAAAGTAGACAGTTTTCGGCTTCATTAATTTAAGCGACAGCTGTCCGCTAATGAAGGATTTTTTTCTAAGCAGAATTACTTTAGTTTAACCCGCTTTACGTTATTGCATTAAATTTTTTAATCGACGGGCTGGGAGCGAGCTTTATTCTGACAGCGGTGACCGGAAGTGGTACGCTTTAATGCGGCGTCGTAACTTCTCTCGTTAAAGTGTTCAAAGGTGCTAATCCCGGTTTCTGAGACAGGCGGTGTTGTGCGCTCCTTTTACTAATCTGCTCGACTGAAATGTTCAAGTGTTTTGGCCTTCAGCATGTTTTACAGGAACACGTCAGCTCTTTTGACGTTTAGTGTTGAAATTGTGGGCTCGGTGGTAGAAACTTGAAGTGGAGGCAGGTTGATAAGCAACACGAGTCTAAACATTTTGCTGTTGAAGGATGTGTCTGTTTGCGGATTACAACACGATCATTGTAGTTAGAAAGAAAACCCGGAGCATAGCCCTTTATTTTGGTGCTCATACTGACCAAGGCAAATGTGTAACTCAAATAAGTTTTCAAAGCACTAATATTTCGACTCATTAAGGAGTTTGTAAACCCAATAATAGTCACGGAATGCTCATGTGAACTCTTGTCCAAAATTACACTAAAAGCAAATTATTTTTTGACTGAATTTTAACACAAGGAGCCGCCTTCCAGCGCAGTCATCCTCAGCAGCAGGAGTTTGCTCGGTTGTCATAGAAATACCCCTCAGGTGTGACGTCACGAGAGATCTCTCCATGACAACTGAGCAGACTCCATCTATGGTTGAAGACTGGGATGTCAGCAGGTGTGTTTTCACAGGTCTGGACTAAATGTCATTTCCCCCTACAGTGTATTTGTCATTAGCCTACACTCCTGCCAAACTGGCCATTTTTCAACGGAAATATTTACCCTAAGTGAAATTTTGGACCTACACCCATACAGATGAGACTGTCTTAAAACAATTTAATGAATGTAGTCTCTACTAGAAGCAATATAATTGTTGTGAAACAATTTACTAAATTACTTGCTCTGCATCACAGCGAAACTGTAGTAAACTCATTTCTTATTGCACTTTTGCCAGTCCTTCCTTATCAGTCAAATTTGACAAGCATGACAAACATCGACAGCACACAAAGATTAAAAATGTGCACAAACGCAGATGAGTGCTGGACTCATCCTCACCAGGCTGTATTGTCCAGATAAACATACCGGACACGCAGACTGCTCAGTTGGTAAAAAAGCTCTTTCTGTGGGCTGACGGGGTTAGAAATGAATTTGGGCAGAAGGGAAATTTTATCATGATTCTGGACGTTGCTAAAGGTAGGATCCTGAGTTTGGGGGGGGTTTGACTGTGTAAAAACACTTTGGTTTTTTCTAAGGAAAAGGTTGAAGTTGTTCGGGTTTTTGTGCGTCCTTGATGAAGGAGGAATTTCAGCAGTCAGTCAAGGTCAGCAGATTGGCTGGAACCACCATGATGGCGGTTGTTTGCACTCAGCGGATGTTGTGAGATGTTACAGAATAAATCAGGATACGTGCATCTGTATTTTTTTGAAAATGCTGAAAGCATATATCGCCCAGTGGATGTAAAGTAAGTGATTCCCATGGTTTTCATAATGTATTACAAAAATGTTAAAGGTTTTATGTCTTTCTTTTCAGTTTTAGTGCCACTGGGTGAGGTGAGCATGCTCACACATCATGTCTCACAAACTAACCAAGGAAGAGCTGGATGCACAGTTTGAGCAGTTCTTAAAAGAGGTAATGCAACATGAATGCAGCCACGAGCAGTTACAGAAAGAATACATTTGCATAAACTGTACAGGTATACGTACCTGCAATTTGGCACAAATTAAACGCAATATTCAATTCAGTTTTATTTATATAGCGCCAAATCACAGCAAACAGTCGCCTGTGAGCATCTTACTGTCATAGATGAAGTGGAGCATTCTCCCATGGGAGCTTATGGTGACTGAACCCAGCCACAAATGATCACCACAGTGTTGGGCTTCATTTTTCAGCCCAGGAGGTTTGCATTTGCTTCTGACATTTTTGCATAATCCTCAACATTTAACCAAGAATGTAACTATAGCACTAACCAGTCAGAGGCAGTCCATATTTGTGCTGAATATGTTTTATGCTGTGTCACCACAGAGTCAGTCTTAGAGTCCAGGAGAAGTGTGATGCAGGGTTTAAGTTGCTGTTTAAGATGATCTGATTGGTTCACCTTCAAACCTTTAAAGCACTAAGGGTTGAAATTATTAACTGTTGAAGTAATCCCAAATAATTTTGCCCAAAAAAATTCCCATAACTGTTCATTAAGATTTTCTTCAACATGAAACCTCATTATCTAAATACTGAAACAAGTGCAGATGTGACATAAATGTGTCCTTTATTATTTTTGATGGCCAAACAGCAAGCTCTCTTTGTGTGTGTAATATCAGCTTTGCCACAGTAACCAGTGTCTCTTCATATCAGAAATGAACAACGTGATTTAAAGCCGATTCGCTGTCAGTCTGTTTCAGATGACTCGGTGGATTTAGGCGGCCCTAAAAGCAGCCAGAAACAAACAGGCTCACAAGATGATGGACGTGGTGGAGGAGCGTTGCCAAGAGGTAATGATGATAAACATCCAACACCATGCGTGTTAGCCATTGGCCCTCGGCGGGCCCGCAGTGAGTAACAGCACTCGTGTTAGTGTTTGAAGTGGGCTGAACAGAGAGCGGTTTATGATGATTTCTTGCCACCTAAAGCTTCACCGGCCTGCAGGCTGAGCACCGGCAGCCCCCACTGTTTTCTGATTTTTAACTCTGTATTATTTTTAAAAATAGTTTCATTTTGGCTTAGCTGTTTAGTTTTTGTCATTTGTGGATCAGTTATTGTCAGGAATGTAAAATGAACAAATAATTACAAAGCCAAAACTGTGTTTGTGTGTGATGAAAATCGACCACAAGCGTCTAAGACTAAAAGTAAATGTCAGTTAAATATTTGTATTTGATTTTAGTAAGTTCTACAATTCCTTCGGTTATGATGCAAATTCCTGTTTTTAGGGACGAGATGTCAGAAAATAAAGATTACAGCGTAAATCTGAAAGTAATGTACACAACTGTGTACACGGTGACCGAAGCCGTTCAGTGAAAGTATTGGTTTAGTTGGTTTCCTTTCAGTTATCTAAATAATTTTTCATACAGCCCAAATCCAGATCCAAGTAGGAATTTCCAGTTTCCCCTCTCAGACCGTCTCTGCAGGGATAACCATGGTTTGTGCTTCGTTATGGAACAATAATCTGTTACATTAGTTTGGATCATTGGCTGTCCTTGATGGAACCTTCTCTAATCTTTTGGCAGGGACATTTATTAGTCCTGCTGATGGAAGTTCCTCACTCATCATTTACGGAAAAAACTTTCAAGTAAATTTTGTTTGATTGAAGAAAGGCCTTAGTTTGATTTTGGTGGTATTGTTTAAAGTGAGAGAAAATGATTTTTACAGGCAAAACAGAAATCACAAAAAATCACCTGAAGAAGAAAATCAGCGAGTCCATACAGAGTACAGTACACTAGGTGGTAGTAGGAGGCTCTTTGGGCCAATAATGGAGCCTGTGTGTGGCGACTGAACATGTGTGGTAACCTTTGGGTTGTGTACTTGTGTGTGTGTGAAGGTTGGGTGCCTTCTGTTAGGAAGAAATATCAGAAAACACGATAGATTCACAGTTGCTCTTCATAACGTGTTTGGATGAAATGGTGGGATGCTTTTCCTTCGGTGTAGCACGGTTGGAATCTTGGGCCTCTTTAAGGATGTCAGAGTCTATTCAGGAGGAGGACGCGGAGGCAGAAGGTGTTCCCTTGAAGGAGGAAGACCTGGCAGCGGCTCTCCTCCTCAGAGACCACACAGAGATGCAGGGTGAGTCCATGAACACTCAATGTACCGTACGAGTGATGTGTGGGTACCTCTGAGCTTGTATTGAAAGCATTTCAGACCCTGCCAGATGCTTTTATCATATTACGATGTCTCCATATGGGGCATTGCATTTCTTATTTTTTGTGTTTCCTGTTGCTGTGTGCAATGTGTGTCTGCGATGGTACCAGCTGTGAACAAGAGTGCTTTGGGTTTAGACACTCTGGAGGAGGAAGAGGAGAAAGCCAGGTTCTTCACCCAGCTAGAGGCTGGAGCTTCATCCACCATAGACTACTCCAAGCTCAACAGAGAGCTGGACTCACCGACCTTCACCCTCGCTGGCACCTACAGGTATGAGAACAGCTACCCCCCCAGCACTAGTAAAATAATAAAATATTTCACCTTTATTTATTAATGCAGCTATTGTGTCTCTGTGACATGTCATGCACGTTGTTCATGCACTCATAAATGTTTGCGCATGAGGCTGAGCTGTGGTCTTCTTAGGACACACATTACTATTACAAATAAATTCTTTAAAAATCCTACAACCTGATTTCCTGGATTTTTTCCCCTCATTTTGCCTCTCAGAGTTGAAGTGTACCTATGATGGGAATTACAAACCTCTCATCTTTCTGTGTGGGACAACGTGCACAATCAGTGGCTGACTAAATACTTTTGGGCCGCGCTGTAAATGGGAACTGAAATCTGTGTCTCTGTGTTGGCCCTGCGACAGGCTGCTGACCTGTACAGGTGTACCCCGCCTCTCACCCTAAGACAGCTGGGATAGAAAATGCTGTTTCTGGACAGCTGCAGGGAGCCTGTGCTTGAATCACCCAGGAGGAGGTTTTCATTGCTCCTCTTTAATGTCAGAGGTTATTGCAAACCTGGCAGTTTTTGCTCTCTAAAGAACAGTTATGTTTATGAGTTTGCTCCACATATAGATCAGGGGTGGGCTGTTCACGGTTCGCATCGTGGTTGTGGGGCTCACGGTTTTCGGTTGTTTGGTATACTTTGGTTATACATGAGCAGCAGATAATCCACAGTTTACAGCTTTTAAAATATCAGTTATTCTCGAGGACGCCATCAAAAACTGAAAGAACAATGCAGCATGAGGCACACTGTCGTGACAGTCCTGGCTTAAAGCCAGGTGAGACATTGCTGATTTAAAAACTGTTTTCATATTGTTGCACAGTGCTCACACAGCATCGCAGTTTTATCCTCCTCTTTTTCATCACTGAATCCAAAATGGTCCCACACAGCAGACCAAACCGATGCTGATGCGTCCTCGAGCTCTGGCCCTCCTTTGTCTCCACTGCTGTTGCCACCAGCAGCCTGCTGCACGACACACTTCATGTGGTCACAGGCACAAGGCTTTTTTTGTGGACGACCTGAAGCTCAGTGTTGAGATTTTGATGTAATGAGGAGGCTCTCCTCCCTGTAGGAAAGTCGAGGAAGCCGAAGAAGCAGCGGAGCGGAGTGGCGATGATAAAAGCAAGACGGGGAAGATGAGAGAGACTCCAGGTAGGAGTACTGAGCTCTGGGGAAATGCCACGAGTCTCTGTCTGTGTCTCAATCAGGTCTCTTGTCTCAGCCCTCACAGACTCCCCACACTACAGCAGCGATTTTGAAGAGGAGGAGGATGTGAAGCTGCCACTGGAGGAGGTTTGTGCTCGCATCTTAAACAGCGTGAGGAACTTTATCATTTCCTCATCCCAGTCTCACAGGTCACTTTGGACCTTGTAACGACGTGTGCTCAGGCTTCACTATTACAAACAGTTCTGTGGTGAGATCAGTGCCTCAGCAAACGTCAGAACCTCGTCACTGGATACATTTTATTGTTACATTTTATTGTTACATGTTAAAAACTACGATGGAAAGAAAAAATATCATCTAGAAATACTTCCACATGGGTCAGAGATCAGTTGAGATGGACTGAGGAGAAGTGTAAAGTTAGTCAATTTAACTCCTATTAATTCACATTAACACTGAATTGCTGAATTATTATTATTATTATTATAAATTGAAGTATATTTTGCCAGCGTGATTGTCATATTCTTGTGTTTTTTCAGAAGCCGCCTGCAGTTCTTAGCAGAGGTAAGAGAGACATGATGTTCTCCTCACCGTCAGTGATCACGCTAATCTCAAACTTCTTGTTCTCCCAACAAGAACAAAGAAGATTGTCAAAAACACATTAATGGTGTGTTTTCCTCAGTAATGATGATGCAGGCCTCAGAGGGTTAAAGGCTGCTGTTTGTGTAGTTTTGTGAAGAACCTGCAGCGACACACAAACAGCTCTAACGTGGTGTTTGTCTCAGTGTCTTTCTATGACTCTCTGGATGGGACGGGTGAAGACGAGAGGAGGAAGGACACAGCGGGCTCCCTGGACAGAGGTAACACACACACACACACACACACACACACACACACACACACACACACACAAAATGGCCACCCACTCAGTTTGCTGATGCTCTGGTTGAGGTGCAACTTGTTCTGGGACACTTAATCAAATATTAGTCTGTATGCATGCTTTTGAGCCTGTGTGGATCAGAGAAAATCCAAAATAAATTCAAACTTGTGCACGCCCATGTTGAGTGTCGATAATGTCTGACCACAGCTGTGTGGTTGTGTATACATACACTGATCAGAAGAGTTACTGGAACACTTTTTAATCAGAGTTCAGCATCAGGTCGGGTAAACCTCTGTGATATTGATGTGGTCAGTAAGTATCAGAGGGGGTGTTCATCAGGTTGTGTTGGCGTTGATGAAATGAACATCAGGAATATGGTTTTCAGGTGGAGGACACTCACAGTTTCCCTCCTCTTCTTTTCTGACTGTTTGTCACTAGTTCTGCATTTGGGTCAGTGTTACTGCTTGAGGTCTCTACCACGTTTCGCTGAGTGCACTCTAGGTTTACCATCTTCCTACTCCAGATGTAATAGCTTTGGGCTTCACATCCATTTTCACTGTCAGTGTCTCAATTATATATTCAGCATTACCAAAAACATTGTAATACGTTTTGCATCAATAATAAAATAATAATATAAAATGTAAAATAATATATGCATATACATTATAGCTTAAATGAAAATGTGACCAGATTTTAAATGATAGAGAATCCAAATATGGCCTTCATCAGGATGTAAGTGAGATCATCAAGGTTTCATTTAACTTTGCTTCTCGGATAAACTGCAGAGTCTGCAGGACAGTCATACGTGCAGAGTGCAGGCTCAGAGATGGAGGCTCTTCAGGAGGCCTACAGACAAATCCACATTGTGGAGGACGACCACGGTCAGCACGCTTCATCTTTGGAAGGGAGACGGAAGCTCAACAGCCCTCCGTCTCCATCCTTTCCTCCTCAAAATGCCCAACAGTCTCTGCACCCTGTCTCCACCAGTGAGTCAGGTCAGACATGATTTTCTTTTTTTGCCAACAGAGAGAGAACAGTCTAAATATATTCTGATTGTTTGGGGTCGTTTGTTCCCAGATTAAAGGAAGGAGTAGTAGCCCTAACTGTGTTCTGGTAGTATATTTTTCTTCTGTGTTTGACCTCTTCTCAATCAAAAGCCAACTAGTCGATAAATCAAACCGTAAATGCTGGCTGGAGCTTGTGAAAAAGACCTTTGACAGTTGGATACACACAGTACCTCTTAGGCTAGCCCCCCCCCACTTTCTGTGCTTCCGCTTGCTTGCCCAACATTCCCTACAAGGCCGAGAATTGGAGGCTTAGTTTATTCAGCAGGTCGGCGTGCAGGTTAGTGATTGGATCGTTTTTGTGGCAGTGTCTTAAAAAGACCCCAATCCCCCATGTGCCATACAAAATGTCAAAGGCTGGGCTCAGAAACACCCTTTGTCACCCTTTGAAGTCTGGGAGGAAACATTCTGTAGGGTCATATGTCATCATCGGTCGTTTGTAGGAGTCGGGCCCTGAAGTAGTATCTGTGAGGGGATCACGACAGGATAAAAGTATGTTGAGAGATTATTTTGTGCGTTTGTGTGTATGCAGAGCTACCGACTGCAGAAGAGCTGATGAGGCCCATCCGACCAGAGATGGAACAAGTCCGAGGCTTCAGCCTGCAGCCCGTCAGGTCAGCACGACAGAGTCGTACTTTACGCCCAGTTTGATGCACATGTTGGTTTTGAGATCCAATTCAAAGTTTTTTAGTCTGATGAATCACTTTTTGGCACAAGAAGGCCCACACACATGCTACCACTGAAGACCTGAAGCTCGCTGCTGCCCTCTCTGGAGGGGAGTGTTGTCCCTTTATTGGGCCCAGAGGTCATCGGTGCCCATTTTCAAGATTTCTCCAGATACTTGGAATCGTTTGATATTCTGAACCGTAGATGATGTTCACAGTTTTACACTCAAGAACATTCTGACATTGGTCTACACTTGTAGGTGCAGTATTTTGTAGCTCGGCTCTTTTTATACCCAATCGTGTCACTGAGCTGTAGCGAGCTCACACAAACAAATATGAATTAAGTCTGTTCGTTACAGCAGGATAACGATGAGACGGGAGACTGATTCTGAGTTGGCAAAGCCTGTAAATAACGAACACCAGAGTGTCTTTGCTTTCTGACCCATTATAGGCAGTAAATTCATTATTAGGTGAAACTGTCAGGTGTGGGAAGAATCATGTTGGATGTTGTGAGTGAGGGTCTCTCCTTCCTGTAGACATTCCTTTGATTCCTGCTGTGGTTTTCACTTTGATTGCAGCGCTGTGGAAGCTGAACGGGAAAAGGAAAGGACATTCCTGGATGAGACTTCCACAGTGTCCCTGCAGAAGCAAGCAGGGACGCCTGGCCCTGCAGCGGCAGTGATAAATGGGGCCAGGGGATTGAGGAGCCATCTAACCAGCGCCCCTCAGGCCCCCAACAACAATCGGACTTGGAGCATTAAGGAGGAAGTTGACAGGCTGATGCAGGATCACACCAAAAGTTCTCCTCTCACATCATCTCACACTGGCAAAGCTAAGAAACAGCCGGTGAGGAAAACGACATAAAAGGCACTAATGTAGAAAAGCTCATTTGATATATGACCCAAAACAGGCTTTTAGTCCCTAAACCTTACACATAACATGATATTGATATGTCCACTTTCTGACAGGCCTTCCGGGGCTCCATTGCTTCTACCTCTTCGGTGGGGAGAGCCACTGTAGCTCCTGTAAGGGGCAGGAGAGCAGCAGTGAGCTCCAGGTCATCAGGGATGAGTCGAGGTTCTGCTGCTGTAGCCAAAAGCCAGTCCTCTGGTTCCCATTTCTCACAGCATCCACAAAGAGCCAAATCCACAAAGAACCAAGAAAAAGACGGCTGGCAGTCTGCAGGTTATTAATGGCACATTTATCCAGTGTGTCTGGATAATATAAGAATGTGTGTTCGTATCCGGTGATCGAGCCTCAGGAATACCTGCTTACGTTGGGCTTCATTTCTTATCAGCAGGTATCAGTTCTCTCTGTTTGAACTTGTAATGACCTTTGTGTGTATTTCATTAGCAGAACCAGGTGTGAAGGTGAGGAATGAACTCGTGGCATCTGTTCAGTCCTTAGCGGCTGTCCAGCAGCAAATAGACAGGACCGAACAGCTGGACTCTGCAGAGGAAAGCCGAGAAGCAAGGCTGAAACATCTTCCACAGGTCAGTGTAAGCCATCCTGACCACCAGAGAGCTCGTTTTGATTTGTGCATGGTTGGTAATAATCTGTGCATCTTTAGAGAGATTATAGCAGCTGTGCTGAGCAGTCCAGTGTGTCACAAGTAGCCACAACCACAGTGCACGACATCATGTAGGAAACTCCAGTTTGTCCATTTTCATTCACTCATCTAAAGCCAGGTTGTGGTGGTAGCCGGCCATGCAGGCTATTTGAGATACTGCCTACTCCTGGGGGATCCCACGGTAATCCCCACATCTGACCCAGGGTCTGCTCCTGGTTGGATGTGCCCAGAAAACCTCCAAGATGAGGTAGCCTGGGTCTCTAAATCTGAACTCGGCCAAACCACAGAGGACACTCACCCTGGCTGCTTTTATATGCCGTGAGATGATGGCAGGAACATGAAGTCTTCTGTAAAGTCTGCTGTAGCTTTTTATTTTTTCATTTCTCTCAGGACCTCTAAAATGATGAGATATTTCCACCTTCAGTGATTTCTGCATTGCTAGCATGCTGTGGGACCTCCATGCTCTTCCATATGAGTAGGCATTACTGGCAACAGATGCCACTATTAAAGGAGGCAGAGGTGCATTATGGAGTAGTTTGGATCAGCTTGTAGCAGCATGAATTGTGTGCACTGTATGATGTTTGAGATCAGCTGATCTTTGTGCAGTGAGGTCAGAGTGGGCTGGGGACACTCACATGGCCTGTGTGCCCAAAACCTGCCGCTGCTTACAGAAGCAGACAGCAGCATTCTCAATAGCTGCTCATCTACAGCTGTGAGCTAGAATCGAGCCTTCGTTGAGCCGAGAGCTCTGCAGAGCCGCAGAGATTAGATCCTGTTGCTGAGGTGCCGGCAGTCTCTGTTTGAAGACAGATTTCACCAAAGATTAACTGGCAGACTGCAGGTGGGATTACAATGATGTCATCATCTGTGCACATCACCATCCATAATGATTCTGACCTATCACAAGGATGGTGCATTGTTCAGGGTGTTCTGGTGACACGCAGAATGAAAGCACTGAGAATATCTGCTTCAAACAGAGCAGCAGAAACCGATTCCTGTTAGCTTGACTTTGTGGTTCTGACCTTCAGGACAGCTCTGTGGTGGAGGAGCTAAGAGTCCAGCTGGCACAGAAGGAGCGGGAGCTGCAGATGATGAAGGCGGGAGAAGAGGAGCTCAGCTCGCTCCGGCAGCACAATTACCTGCTGCAAAGCAAGGTGCGCAAACACAACAGCCACTGCACTTCTTCACATTCTATGGTTACTACACTGTGTGGGATGCGTGTGGATTCCTGCAGTGATATTGTACTAGCTTTTACAGTATTCTCGTAGCCTAGATCTTCTAGCTGATGGATTGAATCACAGTCCAGTAAGTTCATAGAAGGGCAGAACCGACAGGATGAGATGCAAACGGGCAGATTGGAGTTCAACCAGTACGTGCGACGCACAACATGTGATGTCAGCCCATTTTGTAACCCTTTTTTTCAGCGGTGTGTTGCTGGTGTAGCTGCAGCTGTTGTTTCCTCACACGGCCCAAACGTAAAAGATTTAAACTAGCACTGAGGACTCCGAGGCTGTGAGGACACAAAGAGTAGAATGTTGCACAGGTGCAGCTTTTGTAAAAACGTATACAGACCTGGTGCTGCTTTTGTCAGTGTGCTGTGAAGGGGTGTGCTGAGTCATGTCTGATGGAAGAGAGATTTCATACAAGCATGTGAAGTGTCCCCACAGCAGCTTTTAAAGGATAATGTGCTACTTTGCAGAGATGTGTTAAATCACCGCGAGAAAGCTCACAAATGTTATTTTTGATGACTGATGAGTCAAACGGATCATGGTTATTTATTCCTGATATTGCCACAGTTACTGATTTACTGCAGAGGCCTCAGGACTGAAGGTCAGCGGCCCGATCCGTGCTCTTCCCCCGCTCTTCCCCCTGCTTTCCCCTCTTACTCTGCAACATTGAGACAAGCTCGTGGTTAAATGGAGAAACATGTAAGGAGGACTGTTGTCATTTGAGTGCTGCTTTTTCCCTCATCAGCTGCGAAGTGCAGAAGAAGCCGGTGAGAGAAAGAGGCGGGTGGAGGCTCCAGATGCTGCAACAGAAGAGAAGCTCCAGCAGATTGATAAAGAAATCAAAGAGCAGGAGGTCCTCATTAAAGGTTACCAGCAGGTGTGCTGCTTCTTATTGTGACTTCTGTTGTTTCTCTCCTTCACGTATGTAGCCTACCTGTAACTGTAACTACCTGAAAGTCTGCACGGTTCTGATTGGACAGTTGCTTTACTCAGCTGCAGTGAGAAATTGTTGAGAGATGATGATGTTGGTGTTGCATGAGCAGCTCCTGCTGGGTAGAGACCACAGGGGTGCACCAAGAGGCAGCTTTAGCATAGCCAGGCTTTCTTTAACCTCAGTCAGAGATGATCTCTGGAGTTGAGAGTGAATCTTTAATGAGATGGACCTCAAACATTTTCCCCATTTGGCTCGGCCATTTCCTCCTCTGCTAAAACAGCTCTGCACCTCAGCAGCTCTCTGATACGATTCTGTGCAAGCAGAATTTAGAAAACGATTAGAATTATGAGCCATTCCTTTTGAAGGAAACTTACAGCAGTGGGAAGAGAACATTAATACTGTCCATGCATCAATATATTTGATTGATAACACAGCAAAGGGAAAAGTCAATACATCTCTACACTGTTGTTGTTCTTCTCGTGCTCTTGGTGACATGAAACTGCATCCAGGAGAACGAGAAGCTCTATTTGCAGATGAAGGCTCAGCAGGCCAAGAGTAAAGCCAACGAGGAGGCCATGTTTAAGGAGAACCAGAGGCTGCTGCAGGAGCTGGCGTCCACCAGGTGGGTCCACTGACAGAGCGGCTCTCATTACTCCTGTCCATCCCTCCTCTTCTGCTTACCCTGTTCAGGGCTGGGGGGGGGGGGGGGGGGTCTGGTGGGTGTGGGCTTTAAAGAGGGGTCTAGAAAGTTTGGGGGGGCCGTTCTTGGGTTTTTTTTCAAAT
>VUQK01014394.1:26258-47470 GCA_015106715.1 Bujurquina vittata
AACATGTTCTGGTCTCGTTGATGGCAAATCGCTGAGGTACCAAGCATCTTCCCATACAGGTCCAGTTGGTATTACGCAACATTTTTGCTATGGTATACACACTGCTCACAGAAATGAACACATCAGTCAGGTAAACTTCTGGGATATTGAGATAATCCTTTTTATGTTGATGTGGTCAGCTGCTGGAGGACACCTGTTTTGTGTTTGCTGGGGTCAGCATCACTAACACGAGGGGATGCACTGACCCTACAGAGGAGTCCAACTCCTCCAGCACATCCCGTCCTACTGCCAGAAAGGTTAAGCCTAAACCCTACAGTGCAGTGGGGCCTGGGTTCCTCGCAAAGTACAACAATTCCCCGCTTCATGTGGCACGAGTATACTGGAGGATGAAGGAACTGATACCACTGACTGAACTCTTCTGGGACATTATGCTTTGGTCCATCCAGCAGCGTGAGGCTGCACCTGTCCAGGAGCACAGTGATGCTCTGCTGCAGATCTGGGAGGACACCGTCTGTTGTCCCATTAGGAGCCCCAACAAACTGCTGAGCACCACTTGCAATGAACTCTCAGCCAAATGTTCCACCCTGCTTGATTTTGGGGGGTGAATTATTTCTCCCCCATGGTGATCTGATGTGTTCCCATATATTGTGTTAATTCATTTGTATTGCGAATAAATCAAAGACAATGAGTGGTTGTTGAATAGTAACACTGTTGCAAGTCACACCTCCACTGATCTGCACTTCCTCCTCAATCCAGAAATCCCTTCCAGCTGATGAAGCACCCAGCTGTGACATATCATGAAGCTCTGCAGTCCTTGGTCGCCAGCAGGTCTTCACATCAGATCCCTAAATCTAGACTAAAAACTGATCCTTCGCAGTCGTGCACACGGTGGCACGCTCTGCTCAGCAGACTTTGAAACTGGCATCTCTTTCCTCACATCATTTGACTTTATTTGCATCTTGTTTATACAAACAGACATTATGGGATGCCACTATGATACATTGTATGAATCTGACATTCCATTCTATACTACTGAACTGCCAAATGTACAAATATATATATACTACTGTGGTATTTGTGTATCTGTATAGGCCATACAGATGTTGGCGTCCACAATGCCCTAAACAATGTTCATGCAAAGGCTCATCAAGCAGATGGGAACACACACTCGGATCAGTACTTCCTAATCAGCACTGCTCTGCATACAGAGACGCTCCTGATCCTTCCTTCCTACCTGATGCTTTCAATGTCTTCAAGGGCCACACGGATCAGGCGAGCCATGGGCGTGAACCCGGTGCCTGCAGCTATTAGGTAAAGGTTTGTGACCTCACGAAGGGGACGGAGGCTGAAAGAACCTTCTGGACCGCTCACGGCAATCGGGTCACCTAAAAGAGTAAATGTGTAATTAATACAACAGCTTTGAGCTTCAGTAACAGGTTAGACACCAAACAGGCTCAAAGCAGACGCTGACGTTCAGCCTCTGCTTTTTAATGATCAAAAGTTCCTGAAATCTGTGACTGAATGATGTTACCATCAAAATATTAGTACAGTAAAGGAATAAATACAGGTGAAATCCCGACATTTGTACCAGATAATTAGAGAAAAGGTTCCACAGATCATATCCATATAAACACAGAGCAGCAGCTACTTCTGTGAGTCTGTTAATACTGCAGACATTTCTACAGGAAACCAGTTAAAGTTGGACTGATCCAAACAGACATTGCATTCACTATCCTAAAAAGAGGAGTCTAAAATACATTTAAGGGAGGTTAAATACAGCGAGTGAGTCGCCTTTTTGCTACAGTAAGGAGTCAGACGGAAGTTTTAAAGTGGTTTGGAGCAGTAGCTTCTCTTTGGACACTTATTAAAGCATATCTGTGTGCAGTGCGTCCTTAACAAGTGGCAGGCCTCCAAAACCCAGCGTACAGCAGCTGAACAGTATGGTGCAAAGTCCTGGAGCAACACAGGAAACACAGAGAGCTCCTTCCTGCTGCTGCGTGATGCATGTTTGAGTTGGCACAGTTTTCCAACACGCCATTCCTGACACAACCCTACACGGGATTCGTGCCTCCGGCTGAAGGTGAACCAGCAACATTTCGCTTGCTAAGCACACGTGTGATCCTACAGAGTCAAACATGGGCAAAGACAGAATATAAGGCATTCTGTAGAAATCTAACGAGCTCAAAGTTCAACAAGACCTTCAGCCTTCAACAGCCTGAACTCTTCAGCGAGCTCAGGAACATTTCTTCAGGCCTCTCTTCCTTGGATGTTCTTTATGATCCATGACAGCCTGCGGCGTGTTTTGGCTGTAAATGCTGTTGTTCTGTAATTAATCATTCCTCAGCTTTTCCTCCTCGTTTCCTTAATGACTTCTTCCACTGAAACCATCTCTGATGAGGCTTCAGCAAACCGTGAATGTGTCTCAGTGTCGCGTCTTAGATGGATGTTTCCTGTTTCTTAAGGACCAATTTCAGACCCGTTTATCCGCTGCACGTTTTTTAGACCTACTTTTGTGCTCCATTCATCTTGTTTCTTCATTTTTAGTCACTCTGCACACCATGCCAGGATATGACAAGTGATTTAGGGGCTAATAGCTCTTTGGAATCAGCACACAGGCTGCTAGTAACCCCAAAGAAATGTGTGTGTCCCTCCAGGACCAAAGCAGCTTGTTAGCTGAATACACTGCAGAGCCATTCTGAGGATCTGTAAATGTAGCAGGAAAACTTTGTTTAAAGGATGGAGGCTTTCTGTCTTACTATTTAACTTCTAAACTTGATATCAAACTGTCTGCTGAGCTCTCCTTCGTGTGTGTGCGCACATGCAGGTTTATATGGTTAGGGACTGTGTTCGACACCGAGCAGCCATGTTTCCCTCCTTCTGCATTTGTTTCACTTCAGCTCCAAGTTTGGCTGTTTCGCTTCTTTTAAACACCTATTTCAGCAAATCAAGTTCTATTTAGGAAGTCAGCTGCTGCAAATAATTCAGGCTTTGCACCCCAACAGGAAATGTGACCCTAAACCCGGGATATAAAAAGCAAGACAAGACTTTTTTTTATTGTTTGGATTTAAAACTTTACACATTTCTCAAGAATGGTCCTTCAGGAGCTTTTAAACAGCTGGATCAATCGCTTCATCAAAGATCCCTTCTTCGGTTTAGTCTGAGCCTCCCCCTGAGCCTTCGGTAAATCATTGGCTCGGCTCATTCCATCATCTATGATTTTAGGCTTCATCTCCACATTCTCATCAATGGACTTCTTCAGCGATCTTAGTGCTTCCTGGATGACGGCCCTTTCCTGGAGCCATTTTGATCGTTCATTTTCCAGGTCTTCCTGGGCCTTCACTGCTGCCGCTTTCATCATTTCTGGTGTTTTGCAGTGTTCAGCCAGGAGACGCGACATGTCCTCCTCCCTCTGACGTTTTTCCTCCTCGAGTGCTCTTTGTGTCTTGGTCAGCTCTTCCTTAAGGCTCTTATTTACAGTAAGCTGTTGTTCCAGGAGATTCTCACTTTGAATTTCCTGTTGTTGGTCACTGATGACAGCTGCTTCTAGTTGTTCATTTTTTTGTGAAACTTGTGTGTCTCGCCTTTCTTTTTCATAAACTTGTTTAGAAAGAGCTGCCTTTATCGTTTCTGTCTTGACTTCCACAGTTTCAAGCACTGCTCTCAACTCTTGGAGCAAGACAGCCTTTTCTGCTTCCAACTCTTGAAGCAAGACAGCCTTTTCTGCTTCCAACTCTTGGAGCAAGACAGCCTTTTCTGCTTCCAACTCTTGAAGCAAGACAGCCTTTTCTGCTTCCAACTCTTGGAGCAAGACAGCCTTTTCTGCTTCCAGCTTTGCTATGGTGCCTCCATTTTTGCCTTTTCCCCCTCTCCCTGAGTCCGAGGTGGCAGCAACAGAGGATGTGGATGGTTGAGTAGCTGAGACAGGCTGGGCTCTGAGGCCTGCAGCAGCCTGGGGTTTATCCACTTTCAGCTCTGGTGTGCTGATACACGCAGCTGCAGGCTGTGCAGGACTCACGTTCTGCTCTTCTTCCATCTCAGGTTTGAACTCTTGTTGCTGACTCCTGAGAAGTTCCTTCAGCTGCTCTTTCTCCTTCAATAAAACAGATATGTCTTGTTGGAGTGCAGTTATCTGTTTGTTCTTGTGATGGAACTCCATCCCAGAGATACACTGGCAATTTTTTAGAAAATCGTCAAAATCACCCCTGGTGTTTAAAGGCTGCACTCTGGCCTGAGTGGAAGTTGTGGGCAACATCTCCTCCTTTTGATCAGCTGTACGGTTTCCCAGATGGTTCTTCAGCTCTGCTATCTCTTGCATTAAAGCAGCCTTTTGTCCTTCAGGTCTGCCTATCACTTTTTCTTTGTCAGCAATGTGTTGCTGAAAATTGCCTCCCCAAACCCCAGTGTTTCCCTCGTTACCGCTATCTGTGTTTTTTCTGTTAACACACAGCAGTTTCAGAATTGGATGTGCATCTTCTGCTGCAGGCCGAAGAGTGGACACCATTTCTGACTCTGTGAGGGTTTCTGAAGGCAGTTCAGGGGCAGTGACAGGCTCAGGCTGGCAGGATGTGCAGAGTGGTATTTCTGGCTGATCAATGGGCTCAGCTTCAGTGCCAAGTTGGAAGTCTTGCTGAAAACCCCAGCAATGGTTGTCCGTTTCAGGATCAAGAGGGATTTCTTGCAGGTAGTCAACGTTATCCCTCTCTCTCCTGTGCTGAGACATCTTCTTGATTCACTGATCCGCATTCAGATGTTTCCAAATGTTCTCCAGGCTGTGTCTTCTCCTTTGAACTGTTGAATCCTGTGAACAAACTGAGTTTCTTAAAGGAAACATTAAAGGCATAAAGATCAAAGGAAAAAATGTGATGTCATATTTTAATGATCTTAGACTTCCAGATGGCAACATTCAATATGCAAATTGGGTAGTCATGTGACTTTTAAGATTTGGCCTCAGTCATATAAAATATTTTTTTCTGTATGTTTTTAGGTCGTTAATAACGTCATCACGTCATCATCATGCTGCAGAAACCGTTCTGCTATCAAATCGTTCAGCTTCTTCTAGAGAGTTATGCTTTATTACTTTTATTGTTTGTAACTTTTATATATATATATTTTTCAATATTAAGCTTTTTTATGAATTTTGCCCCAGCTGCTCTGAGTTTCAGTGCTGCATGTTTAGCTTTTCCAGTTCAGTGTTGGTCAGAAGATGTGGAGGTTATGGGTTCAATTCCCAGCATTAGTGGAAATTTTCTCAAATGTCGGATTTTTGTCATAGCAACACAGACACATACACTCACCCGTGGCACTTGTGTGTGTGCGCGCACGTGTGCGCACACACACACACACACACACACACACACACAGTTGAGCGTGGCCTGGATGTGACTTACCGACGTTGAGGCTGATGAGATGTGGGGTGAACACTCCATCAGTGTAAACTTTGATCATGAGGTAGAGGTCCGAGTCCTGGGAAGCTGCTGCCAGGCTGTGCTCCACTGGAGTGTACGGCCTCACTACCTCTCCATCTGCAGACAGATTGAAAAAAGAAAAATGATCCCAACACACAATTATGTCAAATAATGAAAATAAAACTCAATATTGTAATATTTTTATCTATTTAATTGGGACTCAGGATATGCACTGCTCAAAAAATGAAGTGAACACTTAAAAAATAAATCATACTAGATATTTGGATTTCTTTAATTTCCCTGACGGATTAATAAAGTTTTATCTAATCTAATCTCATACTGACAGCTAACGTGTTAGGAATGAAAGGATGCAACATAGTCTGATGGAAACACCCGAAAATCGAAGTGGAAAAATAATGCTGCAGGCCGGTCCGTTTGGACTAATTTTCATTGCAACTCAAAATGGTACTCAATAGTTTTGAATGGGCCTCCCACATGCTTGTATGCAAGCATGTTCTCATGTTTCCCTGCCACTGAGAGTACACCTTATATATACCATAGATGGTACAGAGAACATCTGCTTTATTCTCCTGGTTTGTGTGTCTCTGGTATACTTCTGGCGTTGTGGTAGCATTGCAACAGTTCCCTATTCTCATCTCATGCACTTATGCTGTATCCGAATCAGTGTTCCAGGAGTGACTTATCGGTGGTTATGGTTCCTCAATGCCTGACATGGACCTTGTTAACCAGACCTTCTTCTCTCACTCATATTTCAAGTTAGGCTTGAGTAACTTGTGTATATCTGTTTCTCACTGGCTCAGCACTCATACCTCCCACTGCAGTTCAGACGTTTCTGTCAACACTAAAACAGAAAAACATTCAGCATTCAGTTGCTCACCTTGAACGAGTGCTTTGAGATACACGTGTTTTCCAACAGGCACATGCATGACAGTCCCACGTGGGAACTGTAGTCTGAATAAATAAGTGTTATGGTTCACCTCAGTCTTAGACACCAGCACACAATCCCGATAGAAGACAGCTGTAAAACAGAGAACACCAATGACTCCTAAAATGAATATCGTGCAGGAATTAAATGTGATATAATGTATGTGATTAACCTCTATAGTATTAGTGGAACCCACCTCTGTCTTTTTTGCGTAGAAATGTATTATGGGATTCAAGTGGCTGACCAAGGTTTGCCCATTTTCCTTTAGTACCTTTGTGTATGCTGACCTGGATCTTTCCCACAGAGAAAGCCGTGTGAACTGTAGGCCAATGAGAAGGTAAAGATCAGAATCGGGCAGTGAAATTTAGTGCACATTTCACACAATCTTTTTTTAAAAGATCTTATTTACCTGAAACATTTTCCTCAACTTCATCAGCGAGACCTGAGAGAGCATAGAAGCTGATTTTACAAACAAAATCATTTATTCATAAGCTTGACATTATTAACGTGACTAACAGTGTACCCTAAAAGCTAATTTAAAATTGTAATGAAGTTTAAATGGTTCAGGCACCTAACAAAACCTCAATAAACTATTCAGATCTATTTATATAGCACCAACTCACAACAGCCTCACAGCACTTTAGAATAGAACTTTATTGTCATTGACATACAACAAAATTAATCATTATACATACAACAAAAACAAAAAAGAGGACATACAAGCTAACATGGGGGGGTATCTGCAACTGCAACCTTAATGGCGCCGCCAGCATAATCCATCCCAGGAAAAAAGAAAATGATCAACAAAAGGAGAATTAAGTTAAAAAAAAAATAGTTAAGTAATATTAGAGAGAACCGCAACAATCAGATGATGTAAGACAACACTTGGTGACAGTGGGAAGGAAAAACTCCCTTTTAACAGGAAGAGACCAACAGGAGGCTCAGGGAGGGGCAAACATCTGCTGTGACTCATTGGAGGTTAGGGAAAAGAGAAAAGAAAAGAAAACAGAGACACAACAACAGATCTGGGATCTAGCAAATCTGTTGCAAGGAATGCTCAGTTAGGGAAACCATCATGGTTGGCTTGTATAGTTGTGGTCAGAACGTACACTCCTCACAGACATGAATGGGGGCTTTAATGATTTCTTGGAACCGTTTGCCAGGGTGGCATGATTGGGGTGGCTGTAGAGCAGATCACCTATCAATCAGAAGGTCAGTGGTTCAATTCCTGTCTGCACCGGGCCACGTGCCAAAGTATCCTTGGGCAAGATACTGAACCCCCAGTTTCTTTCCAATGCAATCGATGTGTGTGAATTAGACAATAAAAGCTTAGATACATGAATGGGTGTGAATGGGTAAGTGTAAGCGTGTTGTATAAGTGCTCAGTCATAAGAAGTAGTCCGTTTACCATTGTGCAGCACTAATCCAAGTGTGGGGAGAGTACACATAACACATGCAGTAGTGGCATATAAATGCATCAGGAGTGAAAACAGGGCAGTGAAGAGGAAATGTCAGAGCATCATGGGAGCCCAAGCTTACAGCAGCAAAATCAGGAGTGGTTCACCTGATCCTGGCCCACGTATAAGCTCTGTCAAAAAGTTTGAAGTCTAATCTTAAAAGTAGAGAGGGAGTTTTTTTTAATTTATATATATGTATATAAAAAACAATATTTTTCCAGGCCGAGGAATTAAATGCAGTGTTCAGGCTGTTGTCTACAACATGAATGCTAAAATCACTCACCTTAATAATTTTATCTGAAATGAGCACTAACAAAACTTTGAGTAAGCAACAGACGGATGATTGACAACAACAAATGAAAAAGGGTTTCATGTTTTCCAGTTAGGGTGTCTCTAGATCCTCTAACCCGGAGCCAAAAATCTCTACTCACGTAAATGAATCATGTAGGACATCTTCCCCAGAAGCACCTCCAGTCGGAGAACACCTGCCTCTAGATCAACAGTGGTACACCCTGAGCTGGGTAACTGAAAGAGTAATACACGTAAATATGTTATCTCTGACAATTACTGTGACCGTTTGATACTTTCGTTGCTCAAACTCTGTGTCTATCGGAGGAATTAAAACACCACAAGGATAAAACGAAGCTCAGTGACCAGCAGGAGTCACACAATGCACATTGGGGGGGCACCTCTTGTAGCACATGTAAGGGAGTGATTACCTTTCTTCTGGCATAAACCACCAGATGAACGGTCACATCGGTTTGGAACCAGTCGTACCTGCACCAGCAACAGACAGCAGATGATATCATTTAAAAGCTTCCTCATTAGATGCATCAGATGTGGGGGGTTTTTAGGTGTACTGTATTTCATACCGAGGCCGAGAGTCTTTGCCTGGCGGGGGGGCCACTGACGTTGGTGATGTCACGGGTGGAGGAGGGATGATTGCTGAGATAAACAACAGACAAGAACATTTTTAGCTGCAGCAAAAACTTCTGATTTTAGTTGGGCCAATGATGCCACATTATACTGCATGAGGCAAATATTGGTCTTTGCATTAAAACCAAACAGCACAGGCTGGCCTGATTCTTTGGACTCATTTCAAGCCGTCCGTCCATTTGCTTCAGTTTAAGCTTCATAAATTTCAACTGGACATTTCATCCTAAAATCAAATGGATACGTTTGTTCCTCTGGGATATCGTGCTGTCCATCTAAGGAAGCTAGCTAAAATTACAACTCAGTTGAGGCAGATTACACTAATGCTGGGGGGTATCACAGCGTACCAGAATACCGGTCACAATATCACACATCATATACATTTATCAAACAACTATGGTAGCACAGAGCTGCAGAGACAGAGCACGGTCTGCCTGCAATACTGTTTTTGTAGAAAACAAGTCCTGGTTATGGGTTGTGTGTGTCAGTGTTAAGCAAAGAGTAGTTATGGTTTGAGTGAGTCTGTAAGAAATTAATGTAAACACGTGTGTACCTTTAACAGCTGCGGTGGCCTTGGGGATCAATCTGCCCACCAGGCACTCCTTCAACATAGACTCATAGTTCACCCAGCGATGAACCTGCTCACAAACACACATGTAAACTCATCCAAGTCATCACTTCAAGCAATAAAGAGCTTACTAAACTAAATCATATTGCAAACTTTGCTAGTGTGGCCCCACTCTGATCAGAAGAGCAGAAACAGAGGGTTTTTTAAAGAGATTTCTGAATAACTAATGTCACAGCTTGACAAGAAAATGACTAAACAAACAAACACTGACTAGAATCAAGATTTCAGATAACCAGCTGATCCCTCTCCTCCAAAGTTAAAACAAGTGGGCTTTAAAAGTGACAGTGGTGCTGGATGAGCCAACCACAGCTCAGGTGAGTCCTTCATGTGGACACTGGTAAACGAATTTAACATTCGCCTCTCATCAGTGAAAGTACTGAAAATCTTTGTTTACCAATAAAAACAACAAACTAACAAATTACTTTATCTAAAGTCTGCAGACATTTAAACCACAAAGACTGAAAAAAGGAATTGGGATTCCATACCTGATCAAAGAGTTCAGTTCCGTCTATTCCTGCTGCCTTCATCAGCTCCTCTTCTCCACCTGGGTGGTAGTCCATGTAGGGGGTCACATTGTAAACCATACCTGTGAAAAACATCCACAGTTTCATGTGTAATTTTTACTCTGCAGACAAAAACTTAACAGAGACTCATGTCAGACACTGAAAATAAAACCTGATGACTGCCCCTCCCTGAGCCTGCTTCTGCTGGAGGGTTCTTCCTGTTAAAGGGAGTTTTTCCTTCCCACTGTCACCAAGTGCTGCTCATAGGGGGTCGTTTTGACTATTGGGTTTTCTCTGTATTATTGGAGGGTCTTTTCCTATAATATAAAGTGCCTTGAGGCGACTGTTTGTTGTGATTTGGTGCTATATAAATAAAAAAAAATTAATATAAAAAAATTAGAGTAACACTTTGAAAAGGCATCACATCTGCATACCTGTGCTGATATGGACTGGTTAATGTGTTAGGAGTGAAAGGGTGCCACATTGTTTGATGGAAATCAAAACTCAAAACTCAGCAGTTTGTGTGCCCACCCACATGCTTTGCATGCCTGAACGCCTCGGAGCTCCTAACGACACAACAAATGGTGTCCTTGGGGATCCCAGATTGGTACTGGGGCATCACTGAGCTGGCGAGCGTAGGGGGCCAGTCAATGCTATCAATTCCTTCATCCTTCAGGAACCGCCTGAAGCCGGGCAGTGAACACAGCGCCCACTAGAGGACGTTGGGCCCTCAGGCCGCCCTCATGAAGCTTGTTTCTGATTGTTTGGTCAGAGACATTCACAGCAGTGACCTGCTGGAGGCCATTTTGTAGCTCTGCAGAGCTCGTCCTGTTCCTCTTTGCACTAATGAGCAGATCCCTGTCCTGCTGATGGGTTAAGGACCTTCTACGGTCCTGTCCAGCTCTCCTAGAGGAACTGCCTGTCTCCTGGAATCTCCTCCATCCTCTGAGACTGTGCTGAGACACAGCAAACCTTCTGCTAATGGCATGTATTGATGTGCCATCCTGGAGGAGCTGGACTACCTGTGCAGCTTCTGTAGGGTCCAGGTATGACCTCATGCTACCAGCAGTGATACTGACCATAGCCAAATGCAGAACTAGTGAAAAACAATCAGAAAAGATGAGGAGGGGAAACTGTGAGTGTCCTCCATCGGTAAAACATTTCTGGTTTGAAGGTTGTCTCATTGTTGCCTCTCTAGTGCACCTGTTGATTAAATTTACACCAAAGCAGCTGAAACTGATTAACGCCACCCTGTGCTTAACTGACCAGATCAATATTTCACTAGTTTAAATGACTTGATGCTTTACTTTGAAAGAGCTCCTTTGATTTATTTTAACAGTGTACAACAGCAGAACTCCCAGTAACTGTCATGAAAATGCAACATCTGCAACAAGTTTGCTGAGAAGTCAGCTGTGTTACAAGTGAAGTAATGACTAAAAGAAGAAGTTAGCAGCAACAGAGTGTCTCAATCAGCTCTACTGAAAGAGCTGTGCTGCTCCCACTGGCTGCTTCTCTCCTTCACAGACCTCTTCCTCAAATGTGTAGGTGCAGCATTTCCATTCTGGCTTCTCTTAAAGACCACTACAAAGTTTCAAACCAGAGGTTACAGGCATGCTCCAAATTATTATCTGGGGGACATATGAGACGGACATTGATATGTATTAAAGTACAGGGTGGAAGTGGAGGGTCGCTGGTTAGAGTCTGAGCGCATGCTGTCATCGTGTCCCTGGGCAAGACACTTAACCCACATTAAGTGTGAATGTGTTGAGTGGTTGGTGTTTGCTGGTAGTCAGAGGGGCCGTAGGTGTGGATTGGCAGCCACGCTTCCATTAGACTGCCCCAGGGCAGCTGTGGCTACATTATTAGCTTACCACCACCAAGTGTGATTGAGGTGGGAATGAATAGTGCACGAAACAGTAAAGCGCTCTGAGTACCATGAAAAGCGCTATATAAGTGTAAGGCATTATTATTATTATTATTATTAATGGATTACAATACAGTTAAGGTCAGGAAACAGTAACACTAATCTACCTCCTCGCTCAGGTGAGCTCAGTAAAGCCTACAGAAATGGTGGATGGCGTTCTAGCTTCCTGACAGATCAAAAACCTTTTTGTTAAACTTTTTTTTAAACTCGAGTAAAGCTTGAGAGCTAAATCAGGTATGCTGCACTGCATCGTGTTTCCCTCTCTTCACGTTGTTCCAAACATCCTCCAAGTTTGCCCTGTTACAGCTGCAGACTGTCTGTGCTGCCGTTTTAAGACCTGCAACCCTCCAGCTTCTGCATGTAGGCTCTGAGGGGTGTTTTCATATTTGGTGGGAGTGACAAAAATGAAGCGTAGAGACCATACTGCATTCTGCTGCTGTAATAAATCAGTCAATTCAAACTAGAGTGGTCTGAACTGGAAGAGATGGAGATGTACCGTGTACATCCCTGCCCTCTTCTGGCTGTTTTTTGAGTGCCAAAGAAGGTTGTATTTGAAGGTTAAATTTTTAAATGAGGGGTACTAAACCTAGAGGCCAAAGAGACAATATTCCTACAGCTTGAGCGTGCATGGTTCCAGTGGAATTCCACCAAGTATTTAAAACTACTTTGATCATGTTTTAGTTTTTCCTCATTTACTTGGTAAAAATTGCAAAATATATTATGCATTACACTTAAAGGAAGACAGTTTAAAACAGTTACTTGGAACTTCAAAGTTGTCAAATTACACAGCATTACAAAAGAAAAATGGAAACTTAAGTTGCAACATCCTAGAAATGTCCAAAACGCCACTTAATCTGATGACTGCTTGAGTGAGTTAACCAGCAGTGAGTAATCAAAAGGCTGAAGTTCAGAGCAGAAAAAACAGGCTGGTTTGCCGTTAATCTATGCTTCAGTTCTGCTGAGGAAAATTCTAACATTGTATGCTACTTAGCAGGTCTATGTACAGTCTGTGGGTCTACCTTGCTAGCCAAACATGAGCATTAGCTCACACCTGATTACTTTCAGTACAGTCTCAGCAGTCTGGACACGTGACACTGAGGTTTGGTTCTCTTAATTCTGCTGAATTCAAAGAGACCATGAAGCATCATCAAGCTGACATGGAGGGTCCTCCAATCCTGCTAAAGATTAAAGGCTCCTTACAGGCCACTGCGGGCTCACCTCGTATGCAGGTCCAGCAGTCCTCTCTCCTGTTATGTTTCTGCAGTTCTTCCAGGCTAACTTCAATCAGGCGCCCCCTGAAACCAGTCAGATCTTTCCCACTCTTGGAAAACCGAATCCAGTCCATGAGACTGTGGCCAGGCTTCAGTGCCACCTTGTAGGGCAGAATCATATAAAAATCCAGATGGGTGATTACTTTCTTCTAGAGATAGGTGAAAACATGTTAGGAACAAATTATAGATACAAGAGTCATCTGGAGTCACTGGGCAACAGAATTCTGCTATTATACCAGCTGATAACTATTTCAAATTGACACGCGATTTTATGGAGGGCCAAAACTCCCAAATTAAACAAAGAAATACCACTCTCTATTGCAAAATGTAAATTCTATAACTCACCAAGCCAACCTTGTTACTCCACATGCACAATGAACTTATGCATCCACATGAAAAATGGCCTGACAGTATTATTTTCAACCAGATTAATTTAGTTTCCACCACTGAAACAAAAACCCAAAACATTTTCACCCAACATTAATAACTCAAAATTTCAAGTTATATTCTCGGTTTCGAGTTAATTGCACAGAAACGTCGAAATAGTCACATACCTAAAGGGAAATTTTGACTTGTGGAGGGCAAAATCTGTTGTGTTTGTTTGCCCATCTTCAGTAATCTAGCAATCTCCTGACTGAATTAGCCATTTCTGTGGGTGACGCCGTGACACACTGACTTTGAAGAACAAATATATATAAAGAAATGTAAAAAGTATATTGTAAAAAATATGTTTGTAGAAATACATTGGAGGATACACAGGATGGCTAATAAACAAAAGTATATAAGAAATTAACTGCACTGTGAACACTGTCAAGTGTCTGATGAGTGTGAGGTTTTCGTAGGCGTTTGGGGTCTAGTGTTACCTTGTTCCTCCCGGACTGGCCGGACGGAGAGACCCGCTGCTGGGAGCTCGGAGCCGGGAAGCACTGGGTCGGAATGTTTAACATGTTGTGAACGCTTCGGAGGCAGTCCCACTTGCGTACAAAACCTATTCAAGCAGCGACAGTTTACCACAATAACACACAAACACAAAATATCACTGTGACTCCATGGTGTCAGTGCTACTCGCTCCTTCCTTGTGTGTGACACATCTGAGTTGAGTAATGTTGTCCAGCTGCGAAGCTAAGCTAGGCTAATAGACTAGCGTACTGAAAGGTAAACTATAAATAGTCATATTAGATTTCAACAAGTTAAGATTTTCGAGGATAAAAGAAATTAATGAACAAATTCAATTGTTATCCTTATATAGTATGTAGGTGCCAACTATCTCCTGCTTTAGAACTTCCGCTGTTGCATTAAGACTACATTTGTCGCACAGTTGACGTCATGTCAACAAACGGCGTCATCAATTTGCAACGGCGCTGCAGTTTCTGGATTTACTCGACGTCGGCAGTCAGGTTCAACTGGGCCCTAATACAGGAGGCAGGTTTAACAAACTCTGAGGATAAAACCAGACTCTGAGTTGAAGGTGGCTCTCTTCCTTGAACAGTTTCCCTAATCTCAGGATTTACAAATCCAGAGTTTTAGCTAAACCTGCTTTCTGGATATCTAGTCAATAATGAGCCCAGGGTTTCCTTGGTGGTGGCATCATCTGTACACAGCTGTGCATAAGTGTAGTGGCGACAGTGTGGCTATACCATGAGAAAAATATGAAGAAGCTGAACATAATACAGGCTGAAAGCAACAGCTGCTGCAGACAGCAGCGACCACTGTGTAGGATTAAATGCGCCGTGAGTGTGAGGCATTACACGCTTTGGTCAGTAAGATGAATTATATTAATAAAGTTTAGCATATCTGAAGACAGGGGGGAAGGAAAAAATGCTGACTTTGTTAGCAGGCGTCAATATCACAGCTTTGATAAGATGATGGATTCTAATCGAGTATTCCATTAAATTAAGTTGAATTAAATTTAAATGTGCGTTAGAGTTTTTCTATTATTTCAGCTGCTGACTCAGCAGCTGAGAGAATTAAAAATTAGAACTGTCTTTCAATGATGAATTAAACAAAATACTCGATGCTAATCCATCAGATTCTCCTGTGTCTTATTGACAGAGCTGTGATGGTGGGCGCTCCGTTGTCTTACTGCCGCAGCTCTTTTCCGCTCTCATATGAGAGGTCAATATTGACCAAAGATGCATTCATGTTGATGCCAAATGTGCAGGCGACAACAACCAGTCGCCTCGCTTTATATTGTAGGAAAAGAGGCTGGAATAATTACAAGCCAAGGTTTAAGTGGAGCAGTTGCTTTCATTCTGTATTGTGTAAGCTCTTCATATTTTTCTATAATTATAGTTTATTCTAATCCGGTACAATAATCAGTGTGAGGCCCTGTAATGTGAACGCGCTCCTCTGGAAACTCCGAGTTAACTGAGCTGATCCTGACTGCCAGTGTTAGATTAGGATAAGTCAATCCCGATATCGCAATGATAACCAGGGTATGCTGAACTTGCTTCCTAGTACACGGTTGTGTTCGCAGCATGGTACCATGGTGATGCACTCCGAGAGAAAGTGAACCAATTTTAATACAGAAAACCCGGAATTAACCCTGAAGTTATCCGGATAAGGCCAAATCCCCCCCGCTCTTCTTCACACTGCCGTTAAAGCATTTACGAAACATAAACTAGTTGTTCGCTTTGTGGGTTGATATATTCATAGTACACGCAGGCTCACCATCATTTATCACATTAACACACGAAAACACACCTGAAATGAAACTTGTGAACAAGGTGACGACGGATGAACTCGATTCGCCCCCTCGGTCCTCCTCCTCCTCCTCCTCCTCCTCCTCCTCCTCCTCCTCGCTGCTCTGGCCTTCATGTGGCATTGTGCAGAGCTGACATGTCGCACAGCTTTCCCGTCTTCATCGATGCTGTCCTCGCACAGCCACCATGGCGGCCAAAAGGCTAACCTGCTAAGAAGATTAATGGAGCCTTCACAATAAAAGTGCATGTGCGCCCAGCCAAGACACACGTGTGTGATGTGCGGGAACAAGAGAGCACTAATATCAGTGATGGCCATGTGTCATTAGGGGGTCTCACTGATGTTCAACAACAGTGCATGTAAACCGGGTGAACGCAATGCAAAGATTTAACAATAGCACAAAAATAAAAACACTATATGTTCCGAAACTGTATTATTTATCGATGAGTTTTATTTTTACCACATGGAAGAGAAGTTTGTTGGGTTATTTTTCATCTCATCATAGGAGCTGCTCACAGTGTGTGCCCTCGCTACATTATTTATGTAGGTTGTTGTGTGTTGCTGCCAGCAGGTGGCAGCAAAGGTCAGCAGGACGGCCCGGAGGAGCTCCGTGAGTCCTTGTGGTTATTTTGGGGCTTCAGTTGGGCCCCATTTTACGCCACTCGGCTAATCACGTGACTGAAACATTTGAAAGTGTTTGTCCGTTCCTGTTGCGTCACCATGCTGCCCCCCCCCCACACACACACACAGAAGTCTTCTTGAATGCTGTGTAAAGTGTCTGTTTTCTCCCACCTGTTCTATATTTCAGTTTCCTTATTGACATGTCATATAAGCTATGGCAGATTATTTATTTATTTGATGATGATGTACACATACAAAATGTTCCCCATCTGGGATCCTTCCTTTCTCTTTTGAGAGTCCTGCTCTCTGTTCCCGGCCCTCAGCAGATCCAGCTGAGGGCCACATAATTACAATTTCAAAACCATTTGCCAGATCATTACCACCTAATCCCATGTTTGGTCTGATGAGTCACGCGTCTCATTTGCCACGGTGCACGCAGCTCGGGGCCTTTTACAAACACCGGCCAAGGACCACCAGCCTGCCCTCTGGGGCCACCGTGCTGCTGGGGCCGGGCTGGGGATGGCGGGGTGCTCCTGCACTGCAATCAGGGATCCCATTAGAGAGGAAATTAGAGGACAGAGTGTTAAGTCTAAATCTAGACAAGATTTTTAGTGATTATTTAGCCTTGTGTTTGCCTGCAGACCGTTTCCACTGTGACTAATTGTCTTATCTAAAGTGTTGTACTTAAGCAGTCGTTCAGTGGGGATGAAAGCCCCGCTCATTTTTACTCTCTGTTCATCTATTTTTCACCAGTCTGCACAATGAATTGCTTATTTTTATTATTGTCATCCCATTAATGCTGTAATCACTCCCATATATGACAGCTAGTGGGTCCCTCCTGTACCTACTCCTTGCCTATAATATGTGCTACCATCCATATTGATTGATGATTAACAGGAAGTCAGTCTAATATAAATTATGAAGGAGACCTCTTAAAGGTTCAGTTTCCTCAACAGGCGAAGCCCACTGTTCTCCGTGGTGTTCCTTAAATGTTCTGGTGGTATGATTTCCAGTTGGAGCTCATGGTGCTAATGTTTTGTCACTGTTCCAGTGCCTGAACTCAGATACAGTAAAACAGAAATGCATCGTCTGGGGCTTCGTTCAGAGCTTTATAGTCTTTGTTAAGAAAGGATTCTGAGAACCACTGCTTTGCAGATGGAGTTTTTCATCATTCCTCATACAGATCAGTCTCCTTTCCTGGTATCTGGTTGTAGTAGATGAGGTTAGGGCCCATCTGCATCAGGTCAACACGTGTTTGCTGATTTGGATTTGCCCAACAGTGTGTTGCAGGAACCCATCAGTGGAGATCATCCCATAGTGGATGCTCTGGACTCCACAGACAATGAGAGTCACGAGAGGCTTATGGTTGCCATTTGTGGGGGCAGAGAGAAAAGGCTTGGAGACAAGTGGATGAAAGACCTCCTTAAAAGTTCTGAAAATATGATTCTGTAACTTTATTCAATCAGGGTGCGTCAGCCATGAAAAGTGTCACATTAGACACAGTGATTGAACTCATTAAAGTCATTTAAGAGGCTTTAATTAAAATAAGCCAGTGGTTTGACTGACATCTGTTTTCCTCTTGTTAGCTTCAAATATAGAAAAACAGAACCCGTCATCACACCAGTGTTATATATATTTTTGACATTCAGTAAGCTGTACCTGCTCCAGGCTCCGCTGTCACGTTTCAGCAACAAGAAGTCATCGATTGTTCTTTCCTGGTACTTCTTTCACAACCAGCCATCTGTGCCAGGACCTTCCAGAGCAGCTGTGAAGATGGGAGGCATGAAAACCCCTCGGTTCCTACCAAAACAGCCCATTAGACCTTAATGTCCATCTGCTTCTTGTTGCCGGTGTCTTCTCGTAAACATTGCCGCTGAATGGACTGTTTGCTGTTGTTGACAGCAGCTCCCAGTGGCACACGGCTGTCACATTGGCTCTGGCCTCGGCTTTCTTCAGTGGGTCAGCTGACCAGACAGCTCATGATGCCACAGAGCAGAGTTTCCATGGTAACTCACGAGGCTGAGGCGGCGGATCAACAAATAACTTTGGCAGCCGTTTTATTTGATGTGCTGCACACTAGCCTTCATCACTCCAGCATTGTCAGAGAAATAAATAAATCAGTTGGTTTGTTGCACTAGTGCATAAATGCATCTGTCTTAATGTTCCTACCAAGATATGCTCTTAAGGAACCATGGTTGTACAACTATGGACTGCAGTTATGTACTCTTACTTTAGGTCAATTCAATTCTTGCTGAAGATGGTTTGAAGAAGAGCAATGACATCTTTATCATAAAGAACACATGTCATCATAATAGCACACGTTACAGGGGCAGTGGCTGTTTCCCCCTTGAGGCGACACAGCCAGAAGGTTCAGGTAACACAGTGGTGTGCTGCTTAGCACTGCTGCTTCACAGCAAGGAGGTCCTGGCTTCAAATCCACCATCTGGTTGGGGCCTTTCTCTGTGGGGGTTGCATTTTTCCCCTGGTGCTGCAGCTTCCTCCCACCGTCCAGAGACATGCAGTTAGTGGGGTTAGGTTCACTGGTGATTCTGAACTGCCCACGGGCGTGAATGTGTTAGCCCTGCAACAGGTTGGCAGCCTGTCCAGTCATACCAGTGTACCACTCCTCTGGCCCTGTTGGGACAGGCTCCAGCCACCCTGTGATGATGGATGGATGGGAGTGTGGTCCTCTTGTGGCCATTAAATAAACTGCAGATTCTGGATTGGCTTCGCTTTTCACTTTTCATTGTTACAGTTTATTTTCCTGTAAAGCTCTTTCTAGGTTGAAGCATACCAATGGCCACGCTCCACCTGTCCTCAAAGGCTTATGAAAAATGACGGTAGTCTTTGTGCAGCACTTTCCAGTAGTTCATCAGATAACTCAGTAACAGGGAAATGTTTTTTTCTGCTCTCTAGTACACAAATCATGAAGTATTTAAACACATTTTGGTGAGCAGTAACTGCTTTGAACAATTTCCCAGCTTCTGACTGGCAGTCTTGCTGACCCTTCACCTCTGACCCTCGCTCAGGCACTCAAACAGAATTGAACCAATCGATTATCTTTTGAAACGGACTGCGGCTAACTTAAATGTTCACATGGTCAGGTCAGCAGGAACAGCTCACTCAGATTCACATTTCATTTATTCACAAATATTTTTTATTGCACTTGGGATAACAGACACCATGATCATGATACTTAATTACTAAATTAATTAGTGGTTTTTTTTTTGTGATAAGCAGAATGCTGACTTCATCAGTCAAGCAGCCCCTAAAGCCCAAGAATACGTCTGTGTGAGAAACCCAGAGATGGGAGTTGAGTGCTGTGGTGGCAAGGCTTTGGCAGTGTGAGGGTTACACGAGCAACCCCACAGAGAAACACCCAGCAGGACAAAACCAACAGAGATCATTTGATCTGTGCAGCGCTGAGCCCGCCTGTCAAAACAGACTGCTGTTTTTTTAAAAGATGTCCTCAGGGGCACAAGTTTAGGGCTGGCTGACACTGAAAAATATCCTGATTTTCCACCGGCGACAGAGCTTAAAATAAACTTGAAAGGATTGAGCTGTGAAGTAGCTCTCAAGAGGCAGCTAGAGCTGCACAGCAGGCAAAGCATGTTTAATGAAAGGATGCGAGCAGAACAAATGTGAAGCCACTGAATCAACAGCAGCCCTGAAAATATAGATTAAAAATAGGATACAACTTTAGCCAGTGTTCAACTAACGCTGCTGCGACTGCATTCCCGTTTCCAGCCCTGAATGACTCCCACATCCACCTGCTCACTTGTTACTCAGTTGCCTTGCCTGCCTTCTACGGTGCTGTGATGAATATTATTTACAAGTGGAGAACCTCTCATTAAGGCAGCAATGCAACATAAATGCAGCATTATTCGCTGACTGTGTGTAAAAGGAGCACAAACGTAGTTCCTGCCAGCCGTCGCTGTGAGGGCAGGCAGACAAGTTCAGGATGAGCACGACTCCGACTGCAAACCTGAGGCCGGAGTACAAAACTTAGACCAAAGGGAACCAGCGAGACGGGGACGGAGCATTTGAAGCTTAGCCAGCTTATGCGAAAACATCTTAGCTTTGGATCAGGTTATCTTTAAACTAAATATATTGTATTAAGTTTAAATGTTCGAACACACACTCATCAATACGTGTGCTGAGCAAACTGTGTCAAGCACAGACTTTACGTGTAATTGATAAGATAGTAGCACTTCACAGTCGACTTCACTGCTGATGGTAACAGCAGCATTTGTCCCGACTCGGTGATTCCTCTGCTGCTCCAACACCACACTGTGCCTCATAATGAGTCTGGCCTTTGTGTTCTGAACTTGTAATAATTAATGGCAGAAGCATGCTTGTACTAATTGGTTCGTGCCTTGTTGCTGACGGTCCTCATCAAGCAGAATAAGGTTTATTAATTACTCCATGCTGGATGCTAATGATATCACATGCAGCCCTGGGGGGTCATGTCAGACAGTAAAGGTGGGCCTTCCCTGCACACTGGAGGATGTAAACCCAGATGTTTGGGGGAAGTTTTTTACTGGAAGTTTTTTTTTTACTTAATTGCTTAATGGTTATATTGCGATGAAAGGCAGGCCCCAAAAAAGAGAGCCATTTGTAGAAACAGACTTGTAAACGTATCTGGATACAAAGTAAGAAAGAACAATAGGTGATGACGCTTGTCAGGCATTTTTTTCTGAGATTAGGCTTAAAACTTTCCTTTTTGATAGAGCTTATGGTTAGGGCTGGATCAGGTGACCCTGAACCATCCCTTAGTTATGCTGCTATAGGTCTAGGCTGCTGGGGGGATTCCCGTAATGCACT
>VUQK01014396.1:0-11160 GCA_015106715.1 Bujurquina vittata
TCCTGCAAACGCTTTGTGGACACATCAGGGTCTTCAGGGATCACGGCAAAGCTCCAGGATGGGGAGGAAGGAATCTGAAACCTTCAAGGAGCCCTGCCACCTTCATCATTGGGCGAACTAAGGAGGGGCAGTCTGATGACAAAGCTGCTGTGGCTTCTTCATGCAGGTGAAGCTAATGGAGTCATCACAGTCACATTAAATGATATTGAGTTTTCTAAGGAACCTGAATAAGGATTTTCTATTTGGCATAATCAGCATTTACAATGGCCAAGTGTAGTGTAAGCAAGTTCAGTGCGAGTCCACAGTCTGAATAACAGCCCATCAAGCAGTGTTATGGAAAATAAAAATGGCATGATGGTCTGTGCACCTTCGTCCACCAGATGGTGCTGTTTGAGTTGCTGAAACTCATCAACACAACAACATATTCTTTACGCATACTTTATTTATTTTGCACTTTTCATAACAAATGTAGCGAGTGCTTCAAAAAGAATTTCAAATGTAGAATATAAGAACAAAAGAATAACAGAATAAAAAAACATCCAGAGATCAAAAGGGGAAAAAAACATGAATAATTACAGTTCCGTTTAAATTGTATTTATCTAGAACCACTTCACAGTAGCAGTCTCCTCAAGGTGCTTTATATTATAAGGTAAAGACTTCACAAAATTAAGGGGGGGGGGCAATAATCAGACCATCCTCTGAGCAAGTACTTGGTAAATGTGGGGATGAAGAACTCCCTTTTAACAGGATGATGGTAGAACCAGACTCAGGCAGGGGCGGCCTTCAGGAACAATTGGTTGGAGGGATAAGAGAGAACCACAAACGGGACAGAACATAATATATGGGGCAGAGTAAGGAAAAGGTAAAGACATACAAAAGAAGGGAGCAGTGAAGCCATGCTCAGTGCATCAGTGGAAGTCCCCCAGCAACCTGAGCCTGTAGCAACATAACTAAGAGAAGGTTTATTGTCACCTAATTTAATTCATTAAAACATTTGTAATCTGAAAAGTAGAGAAAGTGTCCCAGAATCCAATCTGGGAGCCGAAGACATTACACAAGACATGGGCCTCATGGCTGAAGGCCCTGCCTCCCTTTCGACTTCTGTAAACTATAGAAACCCAAGAAAGCCCCCGTGCTCTGAGAGTGAAGAGCCCTGTTGGAAAAACATGATACTGTGAGGTCTTTAGGCTCTTTTAAAATGAGTCTGAATATTCAGGACTGTGTAAGAAATGACCTCTGATGTTGGCATGTGCAGTACTGAAGTACTAAATGTGAAGTACTGAAGTACTAAAAGTGCAGTACTGAAGGGAAGACAAAAATAAATACATCTGACCTTATGTAAGTCAGTCAAAGATAGTGATGTAAATGATGGCTCATTCAAATCAAAGGAACAAAGCTACAACTGCCGATTGACCTTCGATTAATAAAATCTGTGAACGCGTTCCCCTCCAAGCTGATACTTTGAGCTTGTGTTTACAGCCCTTGAATTTAGATTACTGTAAGCCTGACGATCTCTTTCAGTTCCAGTTAATGTGTTAAGCTCATTCTGCAGTCAGGTTCCTGTTATCTGACATGATTATTAATTGTGTGATATTTCTGGCTGCAGTATTGAAGCGGAAGACACCAGTGACACTGAACCCAGAGGAATTCTGGATTTCTCTGCTCCTACAGCTCCACCGATCAAGGACGAGTGTAAGAAAGGAAAGATCCCAGAATTCCCTCTGACGCTGCTTCAGACGCAGCCCAAGTGTGAAGTGTATCCAGATCTGCACAAAATAATACAGGTAGTGTCTGAAGGTTAATCCCAGACTCTTGAATTTGAAAGTAAGCCAACAGTGTTAAACTGATGTTTACATTTTAAACAGGGGAAATTCATGGAGATCCTGTCTCAGTATTTCAAAAGTGTTCCCTCCAATCCGCACTACTTCTTCTACTCTCCACCATCACCCAAGAAGGAGGTGAGTTTGCTATAGATGTGTCCCATCATTGTATATCGCACAGCATGTCAGAGATTATAAAGAGGGAAGGAAAGTGCTGTTTTATTTACACACAGTGGAGAGATTTGGATAAATCACATTCTGAATATAAAGAAAAACAAAACACAATGTATATGTAACTTTTAAAAAGTAGAGAAACAAACCAAAGAGATAAATTATGTCACTGTGGCACTGTGGTTTCTCTCCACAGGAGTCGGAGGACGGAGAGCTCAAAGAAAGGCCAAGTGAAGAGCTGCTGTCAGAGGCTGAGCCGGCTACTGAAGATGGTAAAGGCCATGCTGAAAAGTTTATCTTTAATTTAGATTTCTGCAGCTATAGACACGTGCTAGTCACTTAAAATTATTATAGTCAGAATTATTCAGTGAAGAGCAAGCAAGCGATATCGCCTCTTTTTAAAGTGTCAGACAGATGTTGTTACATTTTTATATTGATATGTACATTGTTATGTTTGGACACTGACACATTTAAGTTATAGCTGTGTAATGAATTTAGGCTTTAACTCAAAATGTTGACCAAAACCCTTCAGTAATTCCAGCCATTCATACGAAATCCTTTGTGGAGTACTTAATTGCCTGGAATACACAGTTCAGCAGTGCAGTCAGGAGAACAGAGTCTGGGGGAATGCATAGGATGGGACATGCACAGGGTTCCCGTGGGTCATTAAAAAGCCTGAAACTAAAACAAAGCCATAAAGATTTTATGATCCTTATGTTTTTATTCAGTTTGGGGGGTTTTCAGCAGATGTTAAAGCGGAGCCAGTCCCAAAAAAACACCGAGGTCAGGATTTAAGTTTGCTTGCTACTTTGTGCAGAAAATGTGCTGACCTCCTGCATAATGACGGAGAGCGACACAGATTTGGTGGTGGAGTATGAGGAGCAACCGGGCACCAGCTCCCAAAGAGAGGGTGAAAACCAGTCCCTGTCAGACTCTAACACTGTAAACCAGGACCAGGACTCCTTCAGCATCCTGGATGGAGACTCCCTGCTGGAGATCGAGGCCCCGCAGCTGGACATGCCACCACTGTTTGTCCATATTACCTGCTCCGTCAACATGAAGAGCTGCCATGGATCCATGCCCATACAGACACTACCCACCTGCCTAGGTGAGTATAGCTGCCACGCCATGTTGATGTAGTTGGTCTCTGGTTTTTGCCTAAGTGACTCGTCACTATTCAGACTACTGATTTTGTTGCAGAGCTTATTTCAGTGTTGTAATTGCAGGTGAGGTCATTTCCTGCCTGGAGAATGCCAAGGCCGTTCAGTCTGTGGATCTGAACGAACTTTCGGTCACGCTGGATATTTTTGTCCTGACGCTGCCTCTGGAGATCGAAGCCATGACAGACTTCCATCATAACAGGTGAGTCAAAGCATGAGCAAAATCAGATTTTACAAGTTTGGTGAAGAAGGAGAACTTATTGCGTATTCTGTAATGAACTTCTGAAATGGCCTTGACAGAGTTACTGAAGCCTCTTCGGCCAGATTTCACTCACTTCTCTGGATTTGAATGCAAACAGAATGAAAGGAAAGTTCAATTGGTGGAAAATGAACCATAAAGAGAGCCCTTCAAATCAGAGTAAAAAGTGGCTCTGCACTCTGCGCTCCTTTCATGAATGAAAGTGGCTTCAACAGAAATGAACCAAAAAGCCCAAACCTTTGAAAGAGAAACACACACTCCAGTTTGTCAACTTTTTTGTTGCTCAGTCCTAATGCTCATTAGCCCTGCAGCAGGCTGGTGACCCATCCAGGTTGTACCCCTCCTTGCAGCCTATGACAGCTGGGATAATGTCAAGTAGTTAATTTTGGGGTCAGCACGGTGGCGTAGTGGTCAAAGACATGAGTGTGAATGGTTGTCCATTTCTCTGTGTTAGCCCTGGAACAGGCTAGCGATGTGTACAGGGTGTGCCCTGCGTCTCGCCCTATGACCTTGGATGTGATGGGATGGGGCGGATGGGCTTTTTGGTACATCATTAAGTTTTTATTCAGTAAAGAAACAGTGACATTTTAAAGTGAAGAACAGATCTGTGAGACATGGAAGTTCATTTTAAGACACAGCTGAACATCCTTTGCGGGGTCATAGAGCATCTGCTTGCCTGACCTGTGACTGTGTATAACCACCCGTAACACACACAACAACAAACACAAAGAATGCATGAGAAGAAAACCGTACAGCATGATTCGAGATCTCATTGAACATTTATAGAAAAAGCTGGAACTGACAGCTGGAAGAAGGATCCTAACAAATCTGAGAAAAGCATACACAGTGTTGGCTACCTCTGAGGTTCACTGAGGACTGTAGTAGCAAATGTGCTGAACATGTTTTCTGTCTCAAATATCACTAGATGAATTTTTCTTTATTACGATTTTTAAACAAGTACCTTTTACGTCTTCCTTTCTATGTAATATTTTATTGGTTTTTTTTTCTTGATTTATTGCAGTCACAGCTGTCAATCAGCTGAACGGAGTGAAAAAGAGCTGAAAGTGCACAGAAAAGATTTCATTTCATTAAAAAACCTAATTATTAATTCTGGTACCCTGTTATTATTGTTTCTTCCTTCTGGAAAAAAAAAAAAGGAATTTGAGGAAAATAATACAGTGTAATTTTCATGTTCACGTTGATGTTCTTTACATCAGTCAGTAATTGCTTATTTTAGATAATAATATTGAGTGATATTGAAAGTGTTCATTGGTAGCAGCACCAGAGTGAAACTTTTGGCAGGATTTATGTGTTTTGTATGAGACAAATGCAAGCAGTGCTCTGAATGAGTCTGAATGATGACGCCATGATTACGGCCTCACATCAGAGCTCTCTGTGTACAGGTACACCTCAGAGAGCAGTGTGAATCGCTCACCGGGACAGCCCTCCTCCTATCGCTCTGACGATGAGCTGATGGCCGTCTTGGACAGTCTGAGGGGGGGCAGTGTCAATGGGATCTCTGGTGACCCCTTATCCAAACTCCCACTTCCTCACAAGTTAGCAATCCTGGCCACAATGGATGAGGTGAGTCTTCACTTTTCCACTTTACCCAAATGTGTAGTGTTTTTCAGGGCAGTCACACAGTTCCCAGGAGCAGTTTCTTGTTTTCACTGCAAGCTACACTGAGCAGGATAGACATTGTTACTGTACACATGCTGCAGCGTTGATCTTTTCTTGGTTTCTCTCCGTGTGATTCAGATCCGCTGGCTGCTGGAGGATGAGATCGTCTCTGCTCTGCGTCACTCCCGGGTCATCAGCTCGGCCACGCTGCAGAAAGTGGCGGAACACGTTTTACGCTCCAGCGGTCGACCGCACTGCCACTGCGAGGAGGTCCCTCTTCAGTTTGTCTTTGGGCCTGAACAGTCTCTGGAAAAATTCAAAGAGGCAAGAACAGCAACACAGAATTAAAACTCAAGACAAAACCCAGATTTATCAGATCATAATATGCTTCTTTTAAGGAGTACGCCACAACCAACACATTCATTGTCATTTTTAATCTCCACTCCTTATACTTATGCCAAAAGTCTCCTTTATAAAACACAACAGGAGACTGATACTAAACGAGCACAAAAATGTGTCTGCACACATTTGCATGCAATATTCCTCATACAGGCCACACTGGACCAGGCATGCTTGATTTAATTCAATAGAATATGTCTCATGTTGTCTTTTCACATACAGTATGATCTTCATAAAGCTTAATTAACCTTTTTTAACATTCAGTCAGGCAAAAAAAAGATACAATGACCTCTCACTGCAACAATCTATTGTTCCCACCTGCCTCAAATCGGCCGCTATCATCCCAGTGGCAAAGAAAAACACAGTGAGCTGCCTAAATGGCTTCCGGCCAGTCACTCGGGCTCCCATCATCTCCAAATGCTTTGAGAGACTAATTATTCCTCATATTAGATCTGGCATCCCAGCTGACCTTGACCAACATCAGTTTGCCTATAGGGCAAACAGGTCAACTGAGGATGCTGTGATCACAGCTCTCCACACAGCCCTCTCTCATCCAGAACGGAAAAATTCATATGTAAGAATGCTGTTTGTGGATTTCAGTTAAGCCTTTAATACAGTTATCCCTCATAACCTGGTCAAAAAACTGAGCAATCTGGGCCTGAGCATTTCACTGTGCTCATGGATATTTGACTCTCTGAGCAACAGACCCCAATTTGTCAGGATGGGAGCACGCAGATCCTCAACTCTCATCTTGAACCCAGGTACCCCACAAGGATGTGTCCTCAGCCCCCTGCTCTACTCACTCTTTACGCATGACTGCTCACCCATTCACACCTCCAATATGATCATTAAGTTTGCCGATGACACCACTATTATAGGACTGATCTCAGACAACAACGAGTCAGCCTACAGGGAGGCGGTCCAGCATCAGACTGTATGGTGCAAAAATAATAACCTGGAATTGAACCCCAACAAAACCAAGTAGCTAGTTGTGGATTTCAGAAGATCCACACGCACTGAGACCTCAGCGCTCCACATTAATGGAGTGGATGTAGAGAGAGTGGAGAGCTTTAAGTTCCCTTGGGCGCACGTCTCTGTTGACCTCACCTGGGCTCTCAACACTTGACACCAAGTGGGGAGGGCACAACAGAGACTCTACTCCCACGCACTCCCACCTCCCTCAACGCTTGCTGGTGAACTTTTACAGAGCCACCATTGAACGCCTCCTGACCTCATACTGCACAGTCTGGTTCTCCAGAAACACAGCTTCTTCCCTCAGGCTGTGAAAGCCATCATTCCCTCACCCCCAATCTCATTCAAACTTTCCATCCTGTTGGATAATCAGTGCAATCGATGGACAATCACCCATCCTGATAGAAATTAACTGAGATCTTGTTCTCGCATATGTACCTATAGCCTAATTCACAGGCGTGGACCTGACAACTTAATGGTAGTGTATGAAGTAGGACTGTGGGCTATCTATTTGTTATTTTTGTATAAATGGACAAATGCATTTTATCTTGCAGGAGTTTCGCAGGATGTCTTTCTCTGGCTACGTGTTGAATGGAGATCAGGCCGGTTTCTACTACATGTCACTGAGCAGACTGCACCCTCAGAGGATCTGTGAGACCAAGAGGCTGTCTGAGAGCACTGCATCTCCTCTACAACAACATAACACCACCGCCACCACCACCACACCCCGCAGTGCAGCTCAGGTGGAGGCCGCGCCAGTCGAGAGTGAAGTGGAGGCTTGGGCCGACGGCGAGGTGAGATACATCTGTGACTGTGATGTGTGGTGGAAGGGAAATAAATACTTAACATCAGCCTTTATCTGTATTCAGTTTTGTTTTTATGAGCCAAATTTACATCAGCAAATATCCGTGATTAGAAATATATCATTTAAATTTGAAGACTTTCTGTTAGTGAAGTTTATCTTTATCTTCAAAGTGCTGCAAGAAGTTTGTCTTTCAGCGTTTTTTTCTGCGTTCAAAATGACACCATTTTTTACTTGGATCTGTGCAGAGTGAGGACAAGAAGCCCGTCGGTGTTGCTGCTGACGCTCTCAGTGACACAACTGCAGAAGCCGGTGACTCAGTCAAAGCCTTGAAGCCGGAAGCGGATGACTCTATTAGCATGCTGGGGGACAGAGGTCAGCCTGGTACCCCGCAGCTTCAGACAGAGAGCTGCACAGAGTCCAGCTCACCCCCGAAGACACCATCAAGTGTCAGCCTGGCTGAGTCCGTGCAGTCAGCCTCTCACAGTGAGTCTCAGTCACACTGCATACCTGTTTATTTTTATGAATGTAACTAATATAACTAAGGTATTTATGTTTGCTTATTCTCAGCTCTCCAGTGTTTTGTGACATAATTAAAATTGTTGCACTATTTTTTTATTGGACTTATATCATCATACAAGTCCAGTGACTTATAAAATATCTTACACAGGGAAATGTGTGTGCACCCAAAACATGACTGATAACAAAAGAGGTTAAATGGAGAAGCTCTATAAAATATGACAAAACAAAATAGCTCACTAAGGCAAAAATTACACAAAAGAAAAAAATTCAACTAAATAGAAAAAAGTAAGAAAGAAGCTTAATAAGAAAAAACTAAATATAATACAGAATTGAGCTTAATAAATAAAAATATAAATAAAATGCATGACATATAAAAATAAGTACAAATTTCAAGGAATTGTAACAGTAACCAGTCTCAGATTTTTGCAGCATGTTGCACTCTTCGGGGTTTTAGTTTCAGAACTGTGGTGTAGTCGTCTGTGGACGGTGGCTCCTCTCCTCCGACTTCGATCTGTGACTGTCGTGCATAAAACTTTCTTTCCTCAGGTGGCGGCAAGCTCAGGCCAAGTCGAGTCCAGAGCGTCGTGTCCAGCCAAGGCAGCCTGGACTCAGACATGCAGGGTAAGTGCTGCACACAGCTGAATGGGAGGCTCCCTGTGGCCTGTTTGTGCAGCTAAAGACCGGCAGTGTTCCAGCGTCAGGTTAATCTCTGCTTTCCAGCTCTGTCTTATGGACAATTCACATCAATGCATCTTCAGAGAAATGGTGGAAGATAACAACAGAATGCTGTTCTGCTGTATTTAAAGGTTATGATGGTGGCAGCAGCGACTCCGAGTGTGAGAGCCCCACCCTGGATGAACTGGAGTGCCAGTCGCCACTTATGCCAGATTTCTGGCTCATTGTTAAGATCCACCAGGACCGAGTGACCGTCTACTCCCACTCCAGGTCAGAAAAACCTCGGAAAAGTCTTTCAATATCTTCAAATTATTTACTGTTATGTCCATTTTTCATTTCATTAACCAGCGACAAAACATGATGTGGAGACAATACAATTATTCAGTTTTACGACGAGCAACAGGAGAGAAAGGGAGGAAAACAAAAATGCACCATCTAAATACTTTAAAGTTTTGCCAAAGAAGTTCCTAGTTTAACAATTATTTTTGGTTTCTTAGACATGAAGCAATAAAACATACTTGAACAGAGGGAGACACTTATTAGGCAGATCGGGTTTCCGTTTTGCATTATTTTCACATTTGTGCGTCCAGATATTACATGTATTATTCATTTCTAACACAATTTTCATTGCGCAAGTTACACATTCTTCATTTTTTCTTTTCTAATGGTGATAATTTTTAGAATTATCTTCTCAAAGATTTGCTTCAAATCTCTCTGAGAACCAGAGCTGTGAAAATCCACATTCATGTAATATTTGAACACATAAACAGGTTTGCATCATCTTCCTTAATAAGGCCAAACTGGCCTTCATCCATACATGGTCACATTCACGTCACAGTGCCAATAAATTCACTTTAGTACGGTTACTTCCAGTTATTACTATTAAATAGGAGTTTATGGATTGTGACTTCAGCGAGGGTGTCATTTCTGCATATATTTCAGTGTTAAAAGTAAAATTCTGTTTTATTATGTTTGCTGTTCGTTGAGACTTGAGACTGTTATTTTCAGTTCATGCATCTTCCCTGCAAAAACCTCTCCTTGCTGATAGTGTTTTGGGCTCACTCTAACGCTCTCAATCGTGACTGTGCTTTCTTTGGATGTGTTGTTTTGTAACAGGTGCTTCAGTGAGGGAAGAGAGGTCAGCGCTGAGGAGCTGGAGAAGAAGGAGGAAGAGCAGGAGTTGCCTGAATACTTACGGCTGCATCAAATGGTGGTCAGGAAGATCGGCGAAATCTGCAGAATTGTCAACCAGGTAGTTACAACAGCAGCCAATAAATACGCTGCATCGTGGAGTTCTTTCATTTTTCCTGTCGAAAAGCACATGATACTGATGAGAAAATGACGGGAAGGAAGGAAAGCACATTAGCATTTCTTGGCATTCTAAAGGGGGCAAAGAATTAGAAAACATAACTCAACGATTTCTGAGTTTGTCTTGCAAAGTTTTTTATGTATTATTATCTGTTTCTGTCTGTGCCTAGAAACTGACTGTCAATCCATATTAATTATTTCTGCAGCCTGAGGCGTGTGCTGTATTTGAAAGATTGTTTTGATTGATTGATGGCTTGAAATACCAAACTTGTATCGGCATCAGTTAAATGTACTTTCGCACAACCATTGTGCCTTGGGTGAGAGCGGGCAGTGTGAATGGATCCAAATGGGATTTTTTTTGTTTTTGCTTTCCTTCTTTTTCTACAGTCTATAAACTCAGCAAGTTTCATATTAATTGCTATGTTATTTTCATTCCCAGTAAACTATTGCATATAACATCTAAGAGGTTTGAAACATGTGTTTTCTCTTTCCTGTTCGGTGTTTCCGCTCTCGGTGTGTTTGCAGCGTATGCTGCTCCAGGACCTGCATGACAGCCATCTTTGCAACAAACTACTGGTGGCTGAGAGTGAGGAAGACATTTGGAAGAGCGAGTCTCACTACAGGCAGAAGCTCAATACTTCTGATGGTGATCCAGATGTTTTTTTTTTATGTTTTTTAGGCATATAAATCATTTCAAGTCTTCTGTGATGTCATACTGTAATCTCTGCTTTTTGCACTTGCATTTGTAAACATTCATATTTCTCTAACCACACAGATTACAGCTCAGAGGAGAGCTACCAGGCCAGAGATTATCTGGCTGCCACCATGCAGTTTATCCCAGGGCACTTTGCCTGCGATGTGGTTTGGAGCACCATCATCCATATTCATCCCCGCCTCAAGATGGGACCCAACATGGGAGTGTCCAGGGGTGAGTGTGGTTTTAAAGATACATGTTCAGTTTTATTTACATAGCACCAATTCACAGCAACAGTTATAGTTTAAGGTAAACCCCAACAATCAAATGATCCCTTATCAGCAAGCAGTTGGCGAGAGTGGGAATGAAAAACTTTAGGTTACTTGCGTAACCCTGGTTCTCAGAGTAGCATGAGTGAGGTGTCTCACTATGGGATGCGCCTCCCTGCGTATTCCTCAGAAGCATTTATCTCATTCCGCCAATCCTGATTGGCTGGTGATCGCGATGACCATGTCAGGCGGAGCCACCCCTCCTTTAAGTAGCCTGCGCTACAACATAGTCATTATTCAAGATAAGCACCTCTTCTCGCTTCGCCACAGCAAGAAGGGCTGTCTGGTGAGACATCTCACTCATGCTACTCTGAGAACCGGGGTTACGCAAGTAACCTAAAGTTCTCATTCCTAGCATTCGTTTCGATGTCTCACTATGGGAAATGGAGACTCCCGTATTGCCAGACAAGCTTATCTCAAGCAATCGCC
>VUQK01014397.1:0-26452 GCA_015106715.1 Bujurquina vittata
CACACACACACACACACACACACAAATAAAAAGAGGAGATGCCTTAAAGCAACTTCTACCTTTTCCTCTGCAAAAGCTGTTTTTGCTGTGTTGGAAGAGATGACATCCCACACACACACACACACACACACACACAAAGTCTGTCCGTAACCTGAATACACAGAGTCATTGTCATTCCATCCTCAGTTTCAATGCAAAATTCACTACAGTGCTTCTGCACGTACAGGCAGACACATAGTTATGCGCAGATGAACACACACATATTTATACACAACCCCAATTTCCAAAAAGTTGTGAAACGTAAATAGAATAACGTACTCTGCAAATCTCGTGAGCCTAGGTTTCATTCACACTAGAGCACCGAAAACATGTCACGTGTTTAAACTGAGACGTTTTACTATTTCATGAAAAAATATTAGCCCATTTTGAGTCCCAAAAAGTTGGGACAGGGGCAACAAGAGGCTGAAAAAGAAAGTGGTACTATAAAGAAACAGTTGGAGGAACATTTTGCAACTATATTAATTGGCAACAGGTCAGCAACATGACTGCACAAAAGAAGAGCATCTTAGAGAGGCAGCGTTTCTCAGAAGTAACGATGAGCACGGGTTCATCAAAGTGCAAAAACTGTCCCTACAATTTGTGAAAAAAATTCAGAATAATGTGTGAAATAATGTGTAAAATTTGAATGACTTTGCATATCTCATCATCTACAGTGCATAATCTCATCAAAATATACTGAGGATCTGGAGAAATCGCTGTGTGTGATCTTTGGGCTCTACATTAAAAACAGGGATGATTCTGTCGTGGAAATCATGGCTCAGGTTCACCGTGCCGTCCACAAATGGTTACGACACTATCGTGCAAAGAAGACACCAAATGTGAACATGATCCTGAAATGCTGCTGTAGCATTTTTCTGAGCCAAAGCTCCTTTTATTTTATTTTTTCTCCTCATTTTAAATGCACTTAGGCAGAGTGGAAACAGGTCTGTGGTCTAAAACAGGTTTTAGAGCAACATGTACTCCCATCCAGATGGTGTCTTTTTTTCAGGGAAGGTCTTGGATATTTCAGCAAGACAACGCTGAAGCTCAAACTGCAGCTATTACAACAGCGTGGCTTCATAGTAGAAGAGTCCAGGTGCTGAACCGACCTGACCTGCAGTCCAGACCTTTCACCATTTAGAGCATCATGAAATGAAGCCCCAGGATTGTTGAGCAGTTACAATCTTCTATCAGACGGGAAAAGAACAACATTTCTTTCCCAGAAGTCCAGCAGCTGCTCTCCTCAGTTACAAACTGCTGTTAAAAGCCACACAGTAGTAAACACGGCCCTGTCCCACCTTTTTTGAGATGCATTGCTATCACTAAATTCAAGATGATTTTGATTTCTTTCTTAAAATGTTACATTTTCTCAGATTAAACATTTAATATGTTTTCTCTGTTCTATTATAAATAAAATATGGGTTCACGATACCTGCAAATCTTTGCATTCTGTTTTTATTTATGTTATACAGTGTTCCAACTTTTGGGGAATTGGGATTATATTTATATGCTGCATTTCCTCTTCATTCACTGTAGCACATCCAACAGGACATCAATCATGTGGTAATGAGTTGCTTAAATATTGCATCTAAGCCTCACAATGTTTCCACATTTGCCCTCCTCTGTCTGCCTCTCCCACACAAATGCACAAATATTTGCACGCCTACATTCTCCATACATGCCTTGTGACCCCAACCCCACTCACGTTGGCACAGGTCCTTGTTCTCCTCGAAGCCTGGTTTGCACACACACCTCCCAATGGGAACCAGCCAGCCTCCGTCTGCACTGCAGTACATCTTGGGAGGCTCAAACTCCTCAGAGGCGTTCACACACGCACCATGGACCTCAACCAATGCTGTGTCACCACCCGTTATTGTGTCAGGAAACTGGGCCAAGTTTAGCACAGTGAGTGGACACTTCTTGTAGAAGACCCTCACTGAGACCAGAGCAATGCAGGCACCCAGGTCCTGGAAGGCCAGGTAGAAACCCTTTTTACTCAAGTTACTGATGTCCCGCACCTCTGTGTTCAGCTTCATGACACGGTCGCCAACGTCCACCTGTGAACAATGGATATTTTATGTGTAAGTTTAGTGAATGGGAACACGCAGACTGAAAGCAACTGGAACTGCAAGTTAAATATAATCCACAGTGAAACCCACGTTTTAAACAAATATAGTACATGTAGGCACTGTTTGTGTACTATGCATATGTACCTGTGTAAAACTTTCATCTGCAGCAATTGTATCAATCTTGATGTACTGGCTTTCCTTGATAAACCACAGGTTTGCATTGTTGGATTCGAAGTAGTACATGTTGAATGTCTGCAAAACAAACAGCATTCATCAGTTTTCAGGATATCCAAGTTATCAAAAACAGAACGATGCACAGTTAACCCACACAGATAAAAAGTGTGAGTGGATCCATCCAATGTGAAATTTTAACAAGGCCTCTACTGTTCTGCAGCTCTTCAGCTCCTTGTCTTCATATTTCAGTGCATCTGTCTGGACTGAACGTCAGCAATGCTGACTGCAGTTTCATGAGAGCGCAGCTCTAAACTGTCACATTAAGCCCATTATTTATTCTGGAGATGTAGTAAAAGTGAAAGGCATGTAAGGGACAGTCAAATAGAAATGTATACAGAAGAGCACTGTTATAAGAGAATGGAGGAAAGAAAAGTTTAATCAGATGTTAATTTTTTTAAAAAAGCCTATAGAGGATCCTTTGTTTGATTGTGCAGCTTTTGTTGCCTGTTATTTTTGTGTGTTCCTGTGTTTGTGTTTAGTGGGGAGTTCTGAATCATAAAACAATGAACAGATCATTAAACTGGCATTTTGCTGTTCTGCTGTATTTTTGTAGTATAAAGTTCAAGAGCATGAATGTGAGTGTGAATGGTTGTCTGTAACTCTGTGTTAGCCCTGCGACAGACTGGCGACCTGTCCAGGGTGTACCCCGCCTATCGCCCTATGTCCGCTGGGATAGGTCCCTGGGATAGAGAAGTAGCTCAGTAACTGAGAAGTATCTGCTAAGTTCCACATTTGAGAACTTGAAGCAGAAACTATAAAGCACAATGAATAGTCAGAGAATCTTCTACAGGAATGCAAACGATTTCTGCAACTATACTTCAAATGTACAGCTTACCCTGGTGCTATTGATCTTAAAAAAAAAAGAAACCCTAAAAAAAAATATTTTTTTTCTTGCTTCACTCCAAGAATATTTCAAAGAGGAGACACGTACACACAGCAGAAGCCATGGAGCCAATCAACATTCAATGCTTTGCTCAGGACGAGTGAGCAAACAAGCAGCGTAAATGCAGCTGGAGGCCTTAAATGCACGTACACACACACACACACACACACACACACGCACACACACACACACACACCAGCTGCATAGGCATTTGTTATCTAACCAAACAGCCCACATGCTGCTCATGTGTTTGAAATGCTTGCGTGCGTATGACGCGTGTGTGATGCAGACCTCTTTGCAGGTACCAGGGACCCCAGGTAGACTGTTACAGTCTCTTAGCGTAAACTTGATCTCAATGTAGACGCGCTGCGCTCCTTCCCGACTGATGTGTCGCGTTCTCAGCCAGTTGTTTTGGTTGGCTTCCATGACGTTACACACCTGGTAGGTCCTCATTGGGGTATTCCTCTCATCCATGACACTGATCTCCTCCCACTGAGAATAAGAAACAGGAGGTGGACAGAAATCATTTATTATAATATTTTTATTAAGTAGTTTAGTTTTTGAGGCACATTTTGGGATCTTGCATATTAATGTAATATCATATTTTAGCTGCAGGGCAAAGAAAGAAATAGGGTAAAGGAAAAAAGATTGCACAAAACTGCAAAGAAGGAGGAGGGAGGGAAGAAAAGCGTGATGCAAAAAAAAGAGCATGTGAGATGAAGAGGGAGTGGAAAGGGGTGTAAATAGATGAGTGATGAGGGGAAGGAGAAAGGAAAAGAGAAGTGATGACGGCTGCTGAGAAGAATTTGTGTTGAAGGGGAAATCTCTTTAACTAAAACATAAATTTCAAATCAAAGACCAAGCGAATGTGAAACTGAGTCAGCGCAATGTTCAGCAGCACAGGGCCAGGGTGACAACAGCACCACTCCTTTTGATTATTAGTGCATGGATCTGAGTTTAAAGCCTGGTTACGGGGAAACTGGGTCTAAGTTCAATGAACTGTGGTTTAGTGCAAAGCAACACTGGCCTGCAAGTTCTGTTTTCATGTCTGGGTGAATATGAGTGATGATCTGTGTCAAGATCACTGAAGGACTGTCTTTGTCTACGCTGCACGTGTTCGTAAAGTGAGTAGGGTTTTTTTTCTGAAGTGAAAGGGCGATTTAACGCTTAAGAGGTAGAAGTGTGTGCAGGAGACACGCCGAGAGAGAGAGACAGAAAAAGACGGAGAAGGAGAAAGGGAAGGAGTAGGTAGGACAGAGCTACTTTGTCTTCCATCATCTACTACCATCTGTTTCCACTTCTGACTAAGGCTGTAATTGAGAACACTTCTCGCATGAGCGGGAAAACATTTCTATCTACACACATATAGACAAGCACCCACATGCATATACTACTCACAGACATTCACGCAAAGAAAAAGAACATTTTTATTCCTTAAAGAAAAGGAAAATAAACCAGTGTGGTTTCAGTGTCTCAACATATCTGATCCATTCAAGGGGAAGTTAACTCAATTTTCTCTGACACACATGCACATGCACACACAGACAGGCACGCACACACCAAAACCCACACATTCAAACTGGATAGGCCCTAGTTTGTGGCTAGGGATGTAGAGACCACCATCTTTGTTCTGAGCTCCTGTCATCATCTTAAGACTGTAGCCTTTAAGCTCCAGCGTGATGAGCATATGTTACTTACATGTTACCATTGACCAGCCGTGCTACCACACAGTTTATACAAATACATGAACCTGTGTGAAAAGAAGCATTCATGGACCTAGACCACGGCCCACCAAAGTAAATACCACTCATCTCTAACATGTCCCAAAAATCCAAAGAAATAAAGAAAAGAGCAGGTCAACAAAGAGCAGAGAAAGCAGCAAAAATGCAAAGAGAAACTTTCAGACAAGTGAAGTCCAAGCTGAGGTTGAATTCTTGAGGTTAATCTGATGTGACAGCCCAACAACCCGGCAAAAGCCTGACGCATTTCACCTCTAAGTCTTGAGCACTAAAACAGAGCCACATAAAAACACACATTCTCACACACATTTGCACACATTCGCCAGCTCTCCCGTGCGCTCAGATGCTTTTAATCTCCACAGCCTCTTCTACGGTGTATGAATTGGAGCTTGAACAAAACCGGCTCTTTCTTGATCCTGACCGAACAGCACTTCAGCACACAGAGAAAGAGAAGCAGAAAAAAAAACAAGAGGAGAAGAAGAAGGAGCTGAAGACTGTTTAAACTGCTGCAGTCAGCTGACAAAGATGTCCCTGACAGCCAGTTAAGAGTTTGGAGATTATGCATAGCATAAAGGATGTATCACTGGAGTCTTGCTCGACAATTTACGAACGAAGCGACTGTAAGTTACTGTGATCAGCTGCACTAGATTCAATTAAAAGAACAAAATGCAAGACTAAGGAAGAAGAAATAAAGAAAGATGGAGAAAGAGGAATGCATGTTGGTAAATAACAGGCACGGCTGGCAGCTAAATAGATCCATCTGTGCAGAGCCGAGACCAGTCGGACATCACAGGACGGTCACACACACACACACACACCCACCCACACAAACACACAAAGCAGAGTCCCCAGGGAGGGGTGATTAAAGCATTTATGGGAATAGTCATTGAGGGATAAAAAGGGTTTTATAATGTCTTTGTTTATTTCTTTGTAGGCAGAGATTGGAGTGGCTGGATTACTGCCACTTCCTGGTGAGCAACTTATTTCCCTACTCACAAAGTCTGCTCATTGTCACTTTTGCCGGGTGTGAGACGCAGGTGTTTTTAAGAAGTTGAAAGCAGCCTGTTTTTGCTAATTTACTACTGATATCTCACCCAATTGAAAGAAAATCTCCTGAAAATACAACTGGTTAAACACTGGGATCAGCTAAAGAGTTTCTTAGTCAATATGTAAGCATTCAAACACACACACACACGCACAAAGTTATAACTATTGCCAGGGCTCTGTTGGCTCAGATTGAAATCCTCTTCCCTGAACCCTTAATCACCTCGGCCAATCAGCGCAGAGCCCGCTTGATTGCTTTGAAGTGAAGCAGAAATGTCGGCTCAGCGTTTAGGTTCAACCATTCACGGGCTTAACATAATATCCCTCCTTCTGCAATCATCTGAGGGGTACACCTATGAGGACATAATTGCCCTCCAAACTTTGGAACAAGCTCTGGCTTACTGACGGGAGGACAAAAAAAAAAGACAGGGTAGGGAATAAAAAGTTGAGAAAAGATGGCAGGGGAACAGTTGGGGCTGAGGAGCCTCTGGGGAAGGTGAGGGGCAGTGGGCCTCCCACTTTCAAACATCATTAAGACACTTCTGTTTTGTGTCCTTCACTGCTTTATGGTGACAGAAATGGGTCACTCCACTCAGTCTCAGCCACATCCGGCCCTGCACGGCTTGGATTAAGCGCGACCCGTGAGGGTCAAGTGTGATTTTGGACTAATTCAGGTAGACAGTGGTCTGATATTGGTGGGAATTGCCTCTCACTGAGAATAATCCTCAGGTTTAAAGTTCAAAGGTCAACTAGATAATCCCCTGATATGAAACACAAGACATTCTCACCACCCTTGCACCTCTCCTCTCACAGTCGCTTATCACTCTCTGCTTCTTCTCTTCTACACAAGCTCAATGAAGCATTCATTTTTAGACACATATATAATCACAATAAACAAGCAGCATTTTTGCCAGCAGGATTGGCAGCCCTTCTTAGTCTCTTTACTGCTTTTTATGATCAATGACACCAGCTGAAATTTACATTTTGCAGCTTTATGAATACAAATGCATTTATAAGAATTTCTCAGCCTGATTATGTGCAGCTTTACTGCATCTTGTTAGAATAAACTTCCAGTGCTGTGGATGACCAAAGTGAGCCAGTTACTGTGAAGATTTAAGCAGTGCTGACATGGTGGTTTTCCTCAGGATAGGTGGAAAGATAAAAGCTTTTTTCACAATGAAGAAAAGCAAAGATTCAGCAACTGTTAAATTTGAGGCTAAAAGGTTTAAAGTAGTAATTCGGCCGATAGAGGGCCTTAAAAGTCAGCCCTATGGGCCAAATTACTAGCCTTTATTAAACAAACCTTTTTATTAGCCACAGATATAAATACCACTAAACTGATTTAGCATTTAGCAGCTTTATTAGAGTTGCTATGTTTGAAGTGGAAAAGTACAAAGTGGGCTGGAAACTTAAAAGAGAGCCGGTATTAATTAAACCAAACTGATGTGAGGCAGAAGCTTCAAATGGAATTGCTGTTATTAATTATGACAAGATATCACAATTAAACTGTTGAATTTCAGGTGATTTATTGTGGGTACACATCACAGTCGATCCTTTTTATTCCTTTCAATTCACCTTTGAGGATTCCTTTGCGGCACCTTCAGTTACACTTTTTCTTTATTTGCTCTGTACCTGATTAGCTCGAAAGTCAATAAAGAACAGATTTTTATTGTTGTGGCAACATCATAGCTCACTGTAGAAACCTGTATATTTTTCCTAAATTACCAGATGAAAAAAAAGAGTGATCCAGGAAGGAGATAATGTCGGCTTCATGCACCAAAGGACTGCATGAGAACGGCAATGAAAGCAAAGATTTTACAAACTAATTTCCATGTTCCGATAAAAGAAGCTGATAAAAAAATAAAGACACTTTAAACACTTTTATTTTTACAAAGTCTCATGTGGATAAAAGGAGGATATATTTATAGTATTTATTTCACAGAGGTTGTGCGTGGAGGCCAGTTTTTCCTGATCTGACAGTCAGTGAAAAAAAAAAGATATTCAGGATGGAATACGCTTTACTTTCCAGCCAACACATTTCTTTGAGGATAAACTAACAACACGTGTTCACCCCAACCTGAACTATATATTCAATAAAAGCAACTTAAATTAGATTGACCTGCTTAGTTTAGCCACAGATGGAACACATTCTGCTCTTCTGCAGGGACCACAGAGAAAATAAAAGCATCCACAAACATCTACAATATGACCGCACAATAAGAGCATTTCAATTAAGCGAACTCGATACCCTTGATTGCTTGAGAAAACAACTTTGCTCAGCTCTGCTCACATCAGCTGCCTCTCCGTTTCACACAACCATGAAACCGCGTGTGGCATCCTGCAATTTAACACACTGATGCTGAAAAGCGGAGAGGGAAGAGAGAGAGAGAAGTGTGACTCGAGAGGCAATAGAATTAATTCAGTGCCATTCAACAGCTCCTGCACTACAGTGACATACAGAACCCGCTCTATTCAATGCACTTCCTCATTCCTCCTCTATATGCTCTTCCTCTCCTTACTACTCTGATTCATCATAGCTGCACTCCAAACTCCCTTGGTCCCAGTAACTTCAAAAGTCTAGTTATGCAACACATCCACCTTAATGATGCACGTACGCAATGCAAATAACCAGTCTGGCCAACATGTATACGCCATCTCGTCTTATGTAAGAATATTTACTCCTTGTCAGGTCCTTTCACTCCATCCCCAAAATCGCAGCCCGTAATAAATTCAGGCTCCGGTACCAATGCGTTTTCAGCACAGCAGAAATAATTTGTAAATTCCCCCTGCAAACTCCCGATTTAGCAAGGAGTGCCTCTGAACCCAGTGCTCTCTGAAACACACGCTCCAGCTCTGCTGCTAACTTTGAATCCTCGCCTCCTCCCCAGAAATAATGCAAGTCAACATAACCTGCTATCGGATTTTTTACTTTTTGTGCCAGATCCAACATAGAAAGGGAATGCTTGCTTGTGTGTGTGTGTGTGTGTGTGTGTGTGTGTGTGTGTGTGTGTGTGTGTGTGTGTGTGTTGCACTGCAGGTACTCACCCCCTCATTAGGATAAGCCTCCCAGCCCAAGTCGGCCAAGGCTGACATGGAGTCCAGCAACGTAACTGCGACAACACAGAGAAGAGAAAAAAACCCAAATATATTAACAGACTCACACCAACAGGACATTTTTGCGGCATTTCTTGATCTCGGCTTCCCTAAAGAGCGAGTGATGTTTTCCAGACATACTGCGGCATGTTTCTCTATTGACTGTATAACATAAAATTATGTCGCACTGTTAAACTTTCTGCACTGAAACTTTCAAAATGTTTTTCATGTTTTCAACAAGGGTATCTTTTGTTGTGTTGGAATACACCAGCGATGGAATCACAAGCACTGGTGAGCCTATAATTTTAACTCTACGATTACTGTGGTTGTGCTGCAGCTGTTCCAGTTCAAGGGGACACAAAGTCATTCAGTGAAATAACATCAAGATGTAAAAGACAGACTGTATTTTACAGTTAAATTTGACTTGTAATAGTCCAGTGAAAATCTCTCTCACAATGAGAAGGCTTGAAAAATGCAAGGTTTTCTTTGTTTGTTTGTTTTTCCTTTAAGGTGCTCTATTAAAGTTCAGTCACTGGCTAAAAGGAGATTATGCTACCGTTTGGTGCATTCTGATTCTTTATTTTAAATGCATTAGGAAAGCTAGTGTGGACTGAAAATGTGGGCAACAGTACTACAGTACAACTCTGAATTTGATGCGTTGTTTCCAGTGTGTGGTCTCTGCATAACAAGAGGAAGTGGAGGGAGGATGCAGGAAGGTGAGAGTGAAAAGTGAGAAGAAGCTGTGGCAGTTTGACCCATGGGAGGTATAATGAAAACCTGTTTAGATTGCACAGCAAGGTTCTGCACCTGCATGTGTGTGTGTATCACTTGTTAGTAGTGCCTGACTAATATATTTTTTTCTTACACATACATGGCATACAGTATAAACAGATTTCTCTAACATTTGTTATGTCTAGTTATTTCTGAGTCCTTACTAAAGAAAATATGACAAAGTAGTTTAACATTTCCATTTTATCGGCTGTCATAAATGCTGATACTGATATATTGGCTGATACCAGTGTATCGGCAAATAGCTAATATCAATCCACTAATATATCGATCAGGCCCTACTTCTTAGTGCACGTATAGATGTGTGGCATTGTTCAGTCTTGACTCACTCAGGTCCTAATCAAGCCTTCAACACTGCTGACCATCAATATTTAATCAGCATCCATCTGCAGAGACTTCTGCTTTGTGCTTTCTTCTCTCTCTCTCTCTCTCGCTCGCTCTCACACACACACACATATTGCGTGTGCTTCACAGGTTATCCTTCCTCTGTGGAAATGTTTGGGTATATGCTTTCAATCCACAGATCCAAGATCAGCTGTGCAAGCCGCTGATCTGACACAATTTTAAACAAGCAGCATCGCTTTAAAGCAGTGCGCTTTCATAGTCACTCCAATTTTTATAAGGTAGCAGCAGTGACCTGGAAAAACTATTTACCGCTACTATAAAGTTTGCTCTCCTGAATGCAAATGAGGCTAATCACTCAATTGAGAAGTGTTGAAAGTGTCTGTTTACAAGGCCGTCTGTGTATCCATACAGCTAGCAGGTATAACAAAGGGACTGTAAAATTGGTCCAACCTCCTCTTTTCCTCTCGTCTCTTCTTCTCGCACTCATGCTGTTCATCAGCTCTAACTGAAACCCAGCCGTTCCCCTCAGCTCAGCACACTGTGACAGCAGGGAGGCATGTCATGCTGTATTAATGCGTGTATATATATGTGCACCGTGCGCGTTTCATGGCACACAAATCTGCGCGTGTCTGCGTGCGCTTGCACAAAGCGGTATGTGAGCGAGAAAGCAGCCACGAAGAAAACAGTGCGCATGGTATAATGAAGCAGAGAGCGGCGCTGCACAGCGGAGCCGAGGTGAGAGAGAGACAGATTAAATGAGAGGGATGAGACAGAAACAGTGGAGGAGAGGTGCTGCGCAGCGAAAGGTCAGACGCAGCCTCCAGCCCATGGTGTATTTAGAGGAACTAAAGACCATTTAGACTGCTTTGCTCAGTTCATGGGCTTTGGAGTGGCACACAGAAATGGGACATAATAGTATAATAATATATGATTTCAGAACCCAACAAAGAGGCACACACACACACACACACACACACACATTATTTTCCCCCACACGCTCATATCTCTGTGCGAAGATAAAAGCTTCCTATCAACAAGGAATTTAGCAAAATTGCCTGTTTCAAATACAGGCAATTATGAATTATGTGATATCCTCTGTGATTCACTTCTTTTAGCACCGTTTCATGTATTTCACAGAGAATACGACTGAGTAGAGCTTTGACAGTTTTAAAGGGTCGATTCACAGGAATTGCAAAAAAGACCATTCATCTCCATAACACAGTGAAGGTGATTGGAAGATTAAAACTTTAAATTAACTCAGCTGAGTTTCTGAATCACCATGTCTATCTATAAATACGTCACTTTATCTGGATGAAGCACAGGTCTCTGGGTATTAATTTTTTATTTATTTTTTTGCAACTGCTTTCTACCAAAGAAACCGTCTAAATAAGAACGGTTGATAATATAACAGTATGTAGCAGTATGAATTTTTACTTCATTATTTATGTGAATTTGAACTGTCTGGTACAAGCCCCCAGGCACTCAAGTTTGTTTCCACTGCTGGCCAATACAGTTTTTTTAATTTATTTTTTTGGCCATTCCAAAGTTAAAATTTAAGGTTACTATCTCAACAGTTCAACTTAATAACTCAAAAATTCAAGTTATTTTCTCAATTTCAGAAGTTTGATTTAGTGAGTCAAAATTAATTTTGAGGAACCTAACTTGAAATTTTGAGATAATAACCCAAAATTTGGCTTATAGATGGCAAAATATATATATTATTTTTTTCAGCGGTGGAAGAAAGCTTGCATACTCTGGTGACTTTGAATGCAGTTTTAGGGCACTTCTGCTATCTTTTATGCTGTCTATGGTGGGGGGGAGCCTCGCCTAGCAGACAGCTGGTCTCTAAAACTCACCAATTAACGCCTTATATGTCTACACAGAATGACTTTTGTAGTTGCTGTTTTTCGTCTCATTACAATGAAATATGTCTTTGTGCTGTCTAGTCAGCTAAAGTATTACTAGGTCAATACATATGCCTACATTAAAGCCCTCTGGGGAAAAGCCACATACAGTAAACCTACAGATCAACACTTTTTCTCTTTTCCTAACACCTCCTGCCAATACCTCTTATCACTTGTAATCAATGGCTGGTCTCATCAATATTATATTAGCTATAGTTTCCTGACTGCTGACACAGCCAGTACGCACAGGCTGTACTGTAAGCATGGTCGTGTATCTGCTTGTATCTGTGTGTCGAAGACAAAGATGCAGAGAAATTATGCAAATACATTCAATTCTTCCCCAAACACACCCAGCCACACCTCAGTCTGACTGTCATGTCTAAACACTTTCATCCCATCTCACTTTATCTCTTTTTCTTCTTCTCAAGGGAAATTGACTGAATTGTGTGTGTGTGAAATCTAAGCCTGGGCAAGACCTGCCTCAGCCCAGAATGAAAACCCCAAGCTCATCACTCAGTCACTCAGACCAGGCTCATGTTCGATCTAATGACCAATCTCTCTCTCTCTCCCTCTCTCTCTCTCTCTCTTTCACACACACACACACACATGTACACACACACAATCTCCAGGTTGTGAGCCGCTAAACATGACAGTTGAGCATCTTCCAAATGTGGTGAGACCACAGGAAAGCAAAAAAGACATCTATTAAGATGGCTTTTCTCAACCTTCCTGACTAACAATGCACCTTCCAGGGACCCAACGATTTCGCTCATCGACACCCAAAGATTGCTTTAATTCTCAAGGCCTTTGTCAAAGGACACAAGTGCACAGAACCATAGTCATGCACATGTGACCCGATTACTGTGAGAGTTGTTTTGTTACAGAGAGACAAGCTGTCGTATTGATTTTCAACACCAGACTGTGAGGTTTACATTCTGAGAGTGAAAGATGAGGAGGAGGCGGTGGGGGTGGAGGGTGTGAATTTGTGAATTAGAAATTCCAGCACAAAAGCAGTAAAACACTGGAACTGCAACTACTTATAGAACAACGTGGAGAATGTACAAAACCTTTTTTTTTTACTTTCTTTGTCTCTTCATCTCCTTCTGTGTCTGTCTATTTTTCTTTCACACTCCCGCTTCCTCCCTCTGGGGTGTCTGTCTCTCTCTGTCTTCCTCTCACTTTCTTCCTTTACGTCTCTCTACTGCTCTCTCACTGGATGGTATCCACCGCTTCAGCTGGGCTGCAAGAAGCTGTGATCCACCTGCCAAGAATCAAGCAGCACTGCCAACAGCCAGACTGGTGCACAAAGAGACCAGGATGCATGCACACACACACACACACAATGACACACAGAACTAACATATACACACACACACCTTAAGACTGTGCCAGTGCCACAAAGAGAAAGACTGCACAATAAGACCACCACACAGACTCAATCTAGAGGACAATATGTGCCTACATAATGAGTTTACAAGATCTTTTTCATCTCCAAACACATCATATTTAACTGAAACGGGAAGGCTTAGCAGATGCTGAAGAGGCTTGCTGACACTACATTAAACATGCTGATACCTCATTGTTTTCTCATCTATAAATAAAATTTAAAAAAAACACAGGCTTTTACGCCTCCACTTTGTGTTGTAATAAAAATGCTGATCATAACTTCAAGCATAAACAAATTCAAGCATAATTGATAAATTCAGCTGAAAATGTTGCTGTAACAGAAAAATTTAATGGGAGATAAATGAAATGCCGTTAAACTCAAGCAAGCAGTGGTTGTGCTTCAAATCTTTTTTTATATTAAATTTTTTAGAATTTAGCATAAAAATCACACAATTACATGTTGATGCCCTCTTGCTCTGATATGGTTTCCTCAGGCTAAAAGAAAGAAATCAGGGAAACAGGAAGTGGCCTAAATGCTTCAAGCCAAGTAGGTGATGTCTTAGTGTCCACACCCATCTTTTATATACAGTCTGCTTTAGACACCCCCCCCCCGCCCCCGAAGACAGAATGACACTGTTTTCTCAAGCAGAACACTTCCAGAATCAGCTGCTGTGCAACTACTTTACTAGGAGGTAAGCAAAAACAGTGGAAACAGCTATCCAAAAATGTGGAGCCATTCCTCTGAGTTCAACAAGAAGACATGCTGCTGAAAATGTCAGCAGGCTTTAAGAATGCGCGACAAATTTCTCAACACATTAACCAGCTAAAAATAAAGGTGTACATGCACACACACACACACACACACACACACACACACCTCTGTCCATACTACACTCCACTGAGAGTGCAGTTCAATGAGTAAGAGCGTTGTCCGGGCAACAAATGAGCTGATGGAGAGCAGGATGAAGAAGTGGGAAGACTTGAGCCCTGAACTTTAGGAATAAACTGGCGTCACACCAAGACTGCCACCCTTGCTGTCTTTTCATCAGCCCTCTCTCCAGTCATTCACAAAACACCAGAGGCTCTCAATCGGCCCTCTGCTTTTCTCTCTCCATCTCCTCTCTCATCCTTTGCTCATGCCACTTTATTAAAACCGAGTGATACAGTATATCCTTTGTATCCTTATCTCCAGTGACTATTTGGTTATACACAGGACCCTTTCCCATGTTTTTTATTTTTCTACTGAATATCACAGAGGAAACTGAATAGTCGCGAATTTAAAGCTTTTTTCGTACTAAGCGCCCTGGATGGACAGTACGTTAAGATAAGAGGTGCAGGCGGCACTTTGTTGGGGTGGATGCCATTCAAAATATCTCTATTATGTAATCAGCAATGACAGGACATTAAGTCACCCAACATTCATTGTAAATTTTTAATGGATTACCTCATTGCCTTGATGATCCGTTTTAACTTTGTAAGCCAAATGTAGTTTCCCTTTGATAACTGATACACATCATTATGCCACATATGGAAAAGCTTTTACTACATTTCCGGCAATATTATGTGTCCTTTATGTGTGCAGTGTTTAATTATTTCCTTTCTGAAAAAATCTTCAGAAGAAAAAACGTTATATTTCCTTTATATGTGATAGCTGTCTGCAAACTGAATGGATCTATGAATAATTAAATTGGTTTGATTTCAATTCAAATACCAGTTCTTCATTAAGTCGGTTCTGTTTCGTACTGCTTTCCTGCCATATATCTGTTCAAATAAGTTATGCTGGTTCACGGCACTTCAACAGGCACAAAATTAAGTCAGCTTTAATCAAAGCCATCACATCAAACTAATGCATTTATTCACTCTGTCTTTATCATGAAATTGCAACAGTGTTTCTAATAAAGTGATACAGCAAACTCAAACAAAGCAGCTTCTGCATTCACATGAAAGCGTTTGCGGAAAAATTAAACCTGACAAAGAACTAAATGCTAAATCATTTATGTCTAACTTTTACTGCGCGCGGACACCGTGAAGGTGAACATGTCACAATACAGAAGAACTTACTGCCAAATAAAACTAGATATTTGTATTATTATAACAATAGCTTCAGAAAGCAGCCATAAGATAAATTCTATAAGGAGAAAAGGATGGATGGATGAATAAGGCCAAACATTATTTTGGAAAGCCTAATGTAAATGGCTGTGTGCGTCCAACCTTTTGACTGGTACCGTATATTAAAACATTCAAGTATGCGATAATCTTCAGCTTGTTCAGCTTGCACTTTTGGACTTACATTGTAGCAGAAGGCAGATTAGCCTACTCTGCTATTTCACAAACTGGAAACAGTAGCAGGACAGAAGCAATGATATTCTGACAGACTATGACAGGAGCACTGCCCTAGTTTGTCGCTTGAAGAGGCTCTGGAGTGTGAGCGTGAGGGCGTGCATGTGGGCACGGCTTTGTCTGTGCATGCTTACAGTGTTGAACTGTGACACCGAGTCAGATGCAGACACTTGTTTTCTTTAATAAGCTTCTTCTACCAGTATGCCAACAACTCATCAAGGGCAAGGAACAGAAAACACACGCGCAAACACACACGCACAAACACACACGCACAAACAAACCCACACAGACAAGAGACCTTGAAAATTCAGAAATAACCTGCAGTAACAAATCACAGATACATGCTGTATGCCTCCACATGTGTCTTAAACACACTGACATTGTGGGACATCCTACTGCGGATTTCAAAAACTGACAGATGGACACAAAGAGCAATGAGAAGTAAAGCTCTTTGTTAATAAAACACAACATCTGCAAACACCTTCATGTTTTCTTTTCTTTTTTGTTTCCAGTTTACCTTTTTTGTGCCCTATTAGTTCTTAAAGACATTCCTCCCGATGGGACAAGAGCACACACACACACACACTTTCACACACACAGACAGGCAGCTGTCACACAGTGGTTGGTCACAGGAGGGTAAATTGCCCTGGAATCTCAGGAGTGATCCTCAGCAGTGGAGACAGAGGAAATCACATGTCAGATAAAAGCGTGCTTAGGCAGGCTTTTCCTGATCTTGCACCCGATCATATATTAACACACACGTCACTGTTTGTCTGCACCACACGCACAGTAGATGTCTAGCAGATTGGGTGTCTGTTACGGCACCTTCATGTGATGACCATGAAGCTGTAAACAGAAAGGCAGAAAGAGCTTAACTGGTGAATGACTGAGGCTAAAATGCTTTCCAGGAACACTTCAGCAAAGGTTGTTTGAAGTTTACAACAGGTAAGGATGCCATAGCTACAGTTGTGCAAAATCCATTTGACTAATTTCAAATCCAAGGGTAGCTACGTGAATGCTTTCTGGCAGCACTCCAGGTGTTTTGCTCTCAGCTGTTCATCAGCAGCAAAAGAAAAAAAGAGACTCAAACGTTGGTCAGTAAAGATGGTAAATCGATGGCTGACCCAAATCCTAAGATGTTTCTTTTTAAAGCTGGTTAATGCAGCCACGGCAAACAACGAGAGAAAATAGGGAGAATAAGAGAGAAGGGAGTAAGGAGACACAGAAACAGCCTAATTCAATTTAGCCAAAAATAAATAAAAAAACCAAAACATCTAGATGAAGGACACCGGGGTGTGCTGTGTGTGTGAGTGAGGAAGGACAGTTAGAGGAAAAAGAAGGAGCGAGCTTGGGGGTGGTGGGTAGACGGTAGTCAAGGCCCGGTGATCAGTAATTTGACCAGCAGTTAAGGGCTTGTTCACATCAGTGAGGGGGAAGGGGTCAGCATGGTGGAGAAGAGGGAGGAGGGGAACTTCGCACTCAAAACTTCACTACAGCCATCACACACCACAAACTGAGGAAGGCTTCCTTTGACATTAATGAACTCGACATCCGAAGGGAATCATTCAAGCCTAAAAACTGCTCATGTTCAAGCCTCAGCTGGTTGAGACTCACACATATTCATCCTCATGGTGGGAACTGAGATAAAAATAAGCTCTAGTCTCAGAACGCTTCAGAATATGAAATACAAAAATGGCCCATATCATTTCTAGAAGTAAAAATAAACGGAAATATGCACATACAGTTCATAACCTAGATCCTTAACTTGTCTCGTCTTAGAGCTGTTTGAATGATCCAAGCAACCAGTTTCTCAGATATAGAGTATATAGAGTAAGCATAGCACTAAATGGAGATGAGAAATTAGGTTGAATTGTGACATGAATGGTGCATTAATACTGAAGATCACCTGCCACATTCATATTTGTACAATACACATAAATCACAGTAAATAAAGATTATTTTGGGTTACTTGCTGGACTACTTGTTGGACGTCTGCAGTGAATTCAGGAAGACGCTAAGACCAGCTTAACCACGCTGGGCATTTTTAGACTTTGCACACAAAGCATGCATTACCTTGAGGAGTTTACGACATCAGACCAGAGTGAAGTTAAGCTAAGCTGGTTAGCTTCTGGCTTGAGCTTCATGGCAGACATGAGACTGGTTTGAGTCTTCTCGTCTGACTATCAGCAAGAAGGCAAATAAGATTTTTTTTAACCCCTCCACCTTTGAAAGGCCACAATAATAATAAGAAATAGCAAAAACTATCAGTTTAGACATAATACGTGCCCCCTTAGTCACCGATGACTAAGTATGATGCAACGCAAAGGCTCTTGTGGGTGCTGTTATGGATGCTTCATTCAATAGAACGCAGAGATATGGTTGAGCTCCTCAGTTTATTTCAACTGCATTTCTCTTTTCCTTATTTATTTAGCTTTGTCTCACACTTTTATTTTTAATTTCAGTCTCTCTGCTCCTCTCTCCCTCCCTCATGCACAGACACACACTTAAACACACACACCCTCACACACAATGAGCCCATGAGGTGAAGCCCGCACAGCAGAATCATTCTCTGTCACTGAGTTGTATTTATAACCCCATCTATCAGCCAGCCCCCGGAATATGTGTCACTATTCTCTGGACCGAGACCACCAAACTGCCCCCCAGCCATACATTAAGATAGGATAAGTGTGTGTGGGAGAGAGAGTGTGTGTGTGTGTGTGTGTGTGTGTGTGTGTGTGTGTGTGTGTGTGTGTGTGTGTGTGTGTGTGTGTGGGGGTGGGGGTGTGTGTGTGTGTGTGTGTGTGTGTGTGTGTGTGCATAAGTGCGTACACATCCATTTGTGCTTGTGTGTGTGAACCTTTGTTAAGCATTTGTAGGAGTTCCACCCGATTACAGAAAAAGATACAGGAGTTCCCACCTTACTGGTACACTGGAGGTCAGAGAAATAGACAAGTAAGAGAAGAAGAAAACAAAAGATGAAAACAATCAGGGAGAAAGCGATGGAGGCCACAGGGGAGGCTGATAGAAAAGAGAGAAGAGCAGATATAAAAGAAGGGATTAGAGCAAGCTCGGAGTGGAGGCAGAAAAGAAAAACAGGAGGGTGCTCGCACTTGCTGCATTTCTCTGCCGCTCTGATGAGAAAGGAGATCTATATCCTCATCTGGCCAAGGTCATGGTTGCTACATGGGAGCAGAGCAATCTCTTGCACTCACACACACACGCGTACGTGCACTTTGTGAGGTATAGTTCTGCCGATAACTACAAGCAGCCATTATAGATTAAAGCAATTAAACCAGATGAGACCTTTGACCCAACATTATACCACAGTCAGGATCTTGTGTGAATCATAATGTGTGTGTGTGTGTGTAGGTGTGCGTGTGTGTGTGTGTGTGTGTGTTGAAGCAGAGGGCACGTTTTACATATGCTTGCCTCTGCACTAACTGCTCACCCTCATGTTAACCTTAAGAAGCAATACAGCGATCTCCCACAGCACCCTAAGGTCAATTCAATAAAAAAAGCTTCAAGTGTGTTCCCATGAGCAATTACAGATTACAGTAAACCTCAAGACTATAAAATAAACCCCTGATTAATTCATCTGTACGTCCACTTGCAGGGATTTAGGCTTGAATGCAAAATTCTACATATTCTCTCTATACTCTAATCAACATCCAGAGTTTAAGTGGAAAGAGATTGAGGAGGTAAATTTAGAGGCAGAGGAAAGACACAAAAATAGAAAGGTGTGATAGTCTGCCCCTTTCCCCAGCACAATTCGACACAAGGAGGATGAGGAGAAAAATGCGGGGAGAACTAGTTGCAAAGCAACAGAGAACAGAATCGAGGCATGTTGCACCTCTGCATGAGAAAGGAAACAGACCAGGAGCAAAGAAGGTGGGAGACTGTAAAGCAAGAAGGAACCAAGGGGAGACCTGTGAGCATCCACCCTGATGTTACATCAGTATGCCCTCAGGGTCCAGACAGAGGGACTGTAGGGCTCCCTCTGCTGGTGCACAATAACTCACTAAGTCCTCTGCCTCGCTTCACTGTTGATAACAAAGACCTTCAGACCGTTTTCTCATTCTTTTTCTCACAACTTGTGAATGAACCCATTTCTGTGGAGTCTTATGTGCCCCATAGAGATGCAATAACAGCAACAATTTCAGGCAATTCTTTCAATTTTGCCAAAGCTCTCTGTTAAGCCGGCCGAGTTTCTTGTAAATGCCAAACAATTTTGCAGCGGATCAATAGCTCTGGTTGTAAACTAAGCCTTGTGACAGCTTAACACTATTTTTCCTGCTAACGCTATCATCTCTATCAAAGGGATTGTGTTCTTAATTGAGCCCTGAGAGTTGTATCTCTCCTTTTATGACAGCCTCGCTTCTAGTACTAGACAGACTCAGAGGGAGGATTTCCTGGAATAACACGACTACCGAGAGGCGTGGGTGGAGAGTATGCACACTTATAGGCAAACACAGGGTATATATATACACACACACGCATATACGCACACACAGACACACACACATACACACACACAGGCACAAAGAAGCACAATCCCTTAGCTAAGCACGTGCGGTCACAGCAGGAAAACTGGCAGGCCAAAAGGTAAAAGCGGGACACAGAGTAGCTGACAAAAGTGGCTTCACTGGATTACTCTCCCACTGGTGAATGTGTATACACACATGCCACACACACACACACACACACACACATAGAGCAGTGGGCTTAAAGGTGCCAATTAGGCCAATAGTCTGAAACAGCAGGAACTGACTGGAGGATGACTACCTACTAGCACATTATACAAAATGAGCATATGAGTAATGAAATCCCCTCTGACCCATCAGTCACCCCAGATTAACATGGTCCACATGTGCATTCACAGCAGCTCACATGCTCCTGTGTTTATTTATCTAAATCAACAGGAGTTTCCTTTGGCTTCCAGATGGTTTCATCATTCATGCTCTTTCCACTGAATATCTCAGCAGTGTGTTAGTGTCTCCCTCACACTGCATTGTCTCCTGCAGTTAAAAACCCTCCTGCTCCTCCACTCTGTCTCTCCTCTCCCACTCAGTCGCTGCTTATCTGTCCTCCAGAGCCTTTGTTCTGTGTGAACTCCTCCGGGCTGTGACATACATTCAGCGCAATGTATGTACACACAGCTTATACAGTTAAGTCAGCCAGAGACAGGAGATCCCATTAAACCTCAGTGGGGCCTGTCATTGTGTGAGAGTCTCAGAGCTGCCGGTTTAATCTATGTAAGCCTGGAGTTGGGCTCTGTTTGTGTATGTGTGTGATAGTGATTGAGAAAATACGGTGAAAAATATCAATGAAAGGCAAATCATAGAGACGGGAAAGCTTTGTTGAACTTCAAAACAAGACTGACTGGAGCTTTTGGGGGGAATACTGAATAAAATGATTCACAGGATGACAAGTTGCAGCTGTATCATCTCCAGTCAGACTGTCTGACAGCCAACAAGCAAAACAATACCAAAGACTTCCATTTTTGTTCAAATAACCTGCTTCATAAACTAATATTTTGTATTTATTTTTTTGCTATGATGCTATGACTTTAGCACATTGCTCTGCTGTTGTCTCCATTTAGTCCAAGTGCAACTTGCCATTAAACAAGCCAGTCCCCATGTTTCAGCCCAGCAAGCAGTCAGGAGTAGTTAGTTAGTAAATACATTGGCTAATTTCAGGCTGAGCATCGATGTTAATACAATAACCGAGAGAGGCTCAGCAGCAGCGTGTGACAAATTTAATGTAATTGCTGCTCCTCATTTGCAGACTGAGGCAATGGCAACAGTCCACAGCAGAAAAAAACGCATTTATCAGTGTGTAATAATAATTAAGATATCTATAATTAAGAGGAATTTTGACAGAGATGCCAATGCTGTTTTGGCATAATCATTATAAGTTAGCCTTCTTTAATGCAGGAAAAATAGTCCCCTGATTAATAAAATGTCAGAAAGTGACACATCGACCTCAGCTTCCTCTGGCTTTTCCACGGCAGGTTTGCCTGTGTGTATGTGTCATAAAAAATTCATGTCAGCATGCTCGGAAAAGAAAAACGTGACGAACACTATTTTTGTCTCTCTTACTCCCTCTGTCCGCTTTCGTTTATGCATGATTTATAACCAGCACTTAACGGGAGTCTCCGTCGCTGCGCCGCGCTCCTTCCCCGGCAAGTGGAGCCGCGGGATGGGGCTCCCCATCCTCCAACTCAGCGCACGACCAAGTCACCTAACTCACTCGACTTCAGCTACACGCAACCCGCCGGGACACCTACCTTCGTTCTCCGGGTAATTCCGTAAGGCTCGGCATGGCGCTAAAGCGTGAAAAAGAAGCAGAGAGAACAGGAGGGAAAGGGATGGATAGATCCACAGTACGCGTGGTGGTGCCATTTTTCAGGCTGCGCTGCGCCCTCGCTGCATCCCTGTTCGCCGTGTCGAGTCGGTGAGCGCAGACTCGCGATTGAGGGAGGGAGAGAGCAGAGGAGAGGACAGGAGAGGAGAGAGAGGAGGAGACGCTGGGAAGGAGGGTCCACAGGCAGCCAAGTTCTGTCAATCAGCCGCTTGGCTCTGGGGCGATGCAAAGGCCTGTGGAGACACTAGTTACGCTGCAAAAAAACAAAAAAACAATCAACATGTGATTATGTGATTTGGCTTGATGTTGACTTTTATAACAAAGCATTACAAACCAAACGGCGGTGCGACAGAGGACAGTTTCAAGGCTAACTGGAAGCAGTGCATAGTTGAGCCTCAAGTGTAATTGTTGGCTAAAATGTCGCTGCACAAAAGTCTTTCACTTCCACAACTCCAGCTTTGTAGTTGGTGAGACTTTCAAAGAAGATGCATTTATAGCAAAGATACGTTTTTATAGCCCACTGTTTAGCTTATTTAAATTAACAACAAAATTATTTATATTAACAACAAATGCAATGACTTGACATTTGTTACCAGGCTGCAACCACTAAAAATCAGAGGAAAACTGGCAAAACCAAAAATAGACCTCATTTAGAGAGTGAATTGTGCCTATCAAAAATTATACCAGATTAGCAGGTCATTCCATTATGGGACGTGCCAGAACGACAGCCCTTGGTAGAGCAAACCATAATAAAGCCAGTCATCACATTACTGTTTGGGAAACATAGTTTGGGTAACACTATGACTGATACTAAATACAGCTATTTTTATAAATGATGTGTCCAAATAGCTACTACTGTACAGGTATCAGCTCCAGTTGGCCTCTTTCTCTCTGTCTCTGCCCAGTTGCTGATACTGTTCCTTTGTAAGCCACCAGCAGTAGACAGCATTGACATACACAACGCACTCCAATCCGACTCCTTATGGAGATTTATTCGGCCCATGTTACATGTATGTGTTGGCTGGGTATGTGCGCTGGTATGTCTTGCGCAGGCTGTCCTTAAACATGAATAAATAATGTGTTTGGCCCGTCATATGAAACCTGAGGAAGAGCTGAGAGTGTGCAAGGTCAACCTTTCAGTCTTCCACTTTTTTTTAACACATCCCACTGTCAGAGCTGGTGTGCAGAAACCCTTGCCCCTGATAGAAAAGGACATTTTTAGAGGGACATTTATGTCCATTTGTGTTCATATTTGTTTACAGAATATGAACAATAATTTAAAATATTTCTCTAATAAACAGGCATCATTTCATGGTGATAAAAACTGAAGTTACTAACAGTTAACCTGAGGCCTGTTATTATTCTGAACAGTCAGTAGTTGGGCTCAATTGGCAGTACTGAATGTTATGATTTATGTACTTGTCTTTAAAAAAAATGCAGTATTATAAGACATATGCTTATTTACGTTATTGCTAAGAGATATAAGCATGATGCCATTCTCATTTATATCAAGTTAACATGGTTATGAGAGCTTTTGGAAGATAAAACTTCCTAATAATTATGGATTAGAGGCACAGAGGAAGGCTGGCCTTTTCCTTACATTTGGGCTTTTAGTTAAATCTCAGAGATGAGAGTGGCATTGTTTTTTTAATAAAAAAAAAAAAGTATATTACCAATTTACCCCAAAACAGACTATTCCTAACTATTCCTTAAATTGTGTATATATTCTTGACACCTTTCCCTCTGTGAATTCCCAGCGGGATAAACTAAAACAACCCCAGTTGACTCGTAGGTCACCTGATGCGCTGGGATTTTATCCCCCCCCCCCCCCCCCCACCCCCCTTTGCTTGCAGCCACCAGGCAAATGTGATGTAACCACCCCTTGATTTATTGAAGGATCATGACCACAATTATATTTGCCACGGGTAACGTTTTTCTATCACGCTTCTGTCCCAAATGAGGCTCCTGAAAGTGCTATAAAACTGTCAAACATACCCTGATTTATGCTGAAATTCTGCTTTACCTCCTCCCAGCCATGCGTGCTGATATGCAATTGCGTTTCGGCTTTTGTGGTGTTTTTTTGTGTGCGTGCATGTGTTTGTGTGTCTGTGTGTGTGTGTGTGTGTGTGTATGTGCGTGTGTATGCGTGTGTGTGCGCGTGTGTGTGTGTGTGTGTGAAGCCACCAACTTCACACATTTGTTAAGGGTCCAATTATGATGATGATTTGTTCCTTGCAATGGTTTTACTTGGATGACCTAATTTCCTCATTGAATGTGGGAAGAAGAAGAAAAAACTCTTCTCCTCCTTCTGCTCACTCCTTCCTCGTTCTTTTCTTCTACTTCTGCTTCTTCTGCTGCCATGGCGCTGCAGCCATCCGTGCGCTGACAAAACATTGCTGTCGTGAATTCCAGCAGCGACGGCGTGACACAGCCTCTTAAACCCGTGTCACCCCCCACCACCACAAACACACACACATGCACCCAAACACACATCCTGCGTGCTTTGTGGAAGACTCTGGTTTTGCATGATGACACACCAAGGACGCGCACACATATGCAAACACATGCAGTGACAATCCACTGACAGAGTTGACACCAGTCTAACAAATGTCTGAAATGTTGTGATATGTTTCTTTTTGCCTTTATGCTCATAACTCTATCTGCATCTGTCTCCTTCTTTTGACACCCGTCACCCTTCTGACTTCACATATATTTCCACAAGGAAGTACGGATTTCTTCCCAGCCTGCAATTTATTTGCAAAGGGATTCTTCTTTCCTTTCTTTCCTTTCTCTTTTGACCTCTAGATTCTAACCCTTCACCCTGATTAGCCTAGATGGGTCAGCTATTCTTCACAGTGCTGCGCTAACCAGCCAACTTATTTCTGTTATTTCCTTACAAACAAATAAACACATTGTTGTGGAGCTTCTTCCTAATAAAACCGAGAGAAGTTACAAACTCGGCCAAGCGCAAAAGGCAGTGAAGCAGGAGTGTGTGTGATGCGTACATGTGCTATTGGCGGCGATCACTGCTTTGACAAGGGGCAGAGGTGATGGCAGGGTCGTCTGCCTTGCCAGGAACTCCCCCGTCGGCCTCCACACTCTCTATATACACACACCCTTAGCCCTATTCAAAGCCACTCACTCATGTGGTAATGTCTCTATTGTGACAGCCTGAACGCTTTTTGGGCAACAGCTTGGTGCTGGCATTTGGGAAGAGGCATGTGTGCGCATATGAGCATGTGCGTGTGTGGATGCGTCTGGCTCATCCACTGAGGAATCTGCCCATGCAGAGCTTGAAGCATTGAGCGAGTTTTCTGCCTCATCCTGGTGACAAACTACGGGAGATTTACAGTGCAGGGGACGGGAAACTTTGGCAGTTTCAGGTACCGAGATTAAAGGATGAGACAGCACCCACACACACACACATATGCATACATCTGCACTCACACATCAGTTCAACTCACTCTATTCTTAACTTCTGATATTTCCACCATCTCAGCAAAGAAGGCAAAGCGATTCGTCATGTCAGAGAGGCTCTGGTGTTGCCATACAACAAAAGGTGAAAGGGAGTGTGGGAAAGGGCTCGTGCACAAAGCCCTCCCTGCCCCTGTCTGTCGCCCTGTCTCGGTTGCATACGCGAAGCTGAGAGTCCCTCCAGCATCCCCCCAACATATGAGGCCCTATCTGCAAAAACACAACCAATCACCCTAAACCAAGATACATGCTTCCATATCTCAAGCTTACTTATGATGCAGTGTCCCCTAGTTTAGGCATTGACACTAACACAGCTATGAGTGATTTCTGTTCTGGCCAGTAATCCTAAATATATACGTTCATTGATAGTGTGCCAAAATATCTCAACATCAGGGTTCAGCAATGTCTAAAAACAAATCCTTTAACTCGGGCCAGACAGCCATTCACCAAGAGAGACTGAGGGAGGGGAAGGCAGCGGGACAGAGCGAGGGAGAAAGAGATAAAAAACAGCTATTCAGGGAGAAAAATCTGCTGGTGTCCATCAGCTCTGCCCAGAAAAAGGGAGCAGGAAAGAGAAGGAGGATCTCCCCGAGACTGACGCCAGCGATATAGACAGTGAGGCAAACAGACAGAGAGGCAAACAAATAGAAAGGCAGAGAGAGGAGGATGTTCACACTGTTCCAAATGTCTCTTCATCTGGGCATTATTTGTACACCTGATTTATTTGGGTTGCTTGCAATCAAATTGTTT
>VUQK01014399.1:0-15166 GCA_015106715.1 Bujurquina vittata
CATGTCCCATCATTTGATGTTCATGATGCTGACAGAGAGCACTAAACACATCTGTCCAAATTTACCCAAATGTTCATGATGGCCTTGAAGGACACAGCGTGTGATGAATGGATGAATCAAATCAAATAAAATGGATTTGATTTGATTTGATTTGACTTTACCAAAGAGCCCGAGCTCGGACAAGTTTCAAGTGGATCCATGAGTTTCTTCTCAGGAACCCAGCAAAGTGACCGGTATGTGCAGCTGATGACCTGTTTCAGGAGCTCTATGCCACTTAGGTCTAAGACTGTCAGCATGAAAAGTTCAACAGCTTGTTTATCAGTTTTCTTACTAATCTGAGCTTAATTCTCTTTATTGTTTTTGCTGTCTGTATCATCGTCATTAGAATCTCCTCTTCAGCCTAATCCTCTCCTCAGTGTTTAAAAAAGAAAGTAAGACGTTACTAATGTGAAGGTAGCAGTTGGGACATGCAAGCGATACAGGGGTCAAAGGTAAAGGACCTTAGACTAACTTAATAACATTTAGGAAATTACCTGCAGGGTAAGACTGCCGTCCTTCAGGAAGTGACTGTTCGTGCAAACCGTTAATTTATGGTTTGTTTTGTTCCACTGAAGGGAAAGTGAAACATAAAAGTCTATTTACAGCATTAGTCACAGAGAAATGTAGCCACAGCTATAAAAGATGCAAAGACATCTGTGTGAGACCGCAGAGGATCCAAACAAGGACAGCTGATGGTGACCCGAGGGGTGCAGAAACATCTGCCCAGTGTCCTCAGCACGGCTGCTGCAGAGGATGAAACTGAGCTCACGTGGCAATAACTTCTCTGCTACACGAATTCTGTTGGAAGTGCTCATGTTCCTCAGTTAAAGTACTGAACCTGGATCTTTTTGAGGAAGGAAGGAAATAGATCCCGTGCAGCCCATTAATATGCATGAAGTGTTAATCATATCAGGTTATGAATTAAAGGAAATTAAAAAAATCAGCTGCTTATGGTACGTGCAAACTTTGGACACTTTTCGACTTGTGACGTCTTAAATCTGTGACTTCATCATTCTGGCTACAAGTTTCTGTTACAAACCGCTGCGTTCTCCACAGAAAGCCGCAGTAAATATTCTTTCAGATTCATTCCGTCTGACTGACTGTATGATGTGCTGCTTTGGATTAGCCTGTTTTAGAGAGGCTGGCTCAGCACACAGCTCAGGATAATTCACTGGCCGTAGTTTCAGTTTAATCTAATGACTCATTTTCAGTTTTGCCCGTTTTACTCTCCGGTGTGGACATGTCTGCTGCCAGCTGTCTGCTGTCTGAAGACCAGTTTCTGTGCTCCATCTGCCTGGACGTGTTCACGGATCCAGTCAGCACTCCATGTGGACACAACTTCTGTAAGACCTGCATCGCTCAGCACTGGGACATTAGTCCTCTGTGTCAGTGTCCAGTCTGTAAAGGTAGTTCAAAACAAGACCCGAGCTGCATGTCAACACTTTCATCTCTGAGCTGGCTGCTCGGTTCCAGCTGTCAGCTCAGCAGGAATCCAGCAGGAGCAGCAGCGGTTCACGGCTGGGATGGCAGAAGGAGTTCAGGTCTTCACAGCTTTAATAAAGTCTGCAAAGACAGACCTGAACAGCCTCATCAGGACAATTGAAGAGAACAGCAGAGAAACCGGCTGAAGGCTTCATCAAGGAGCTAGAAAAGGTGAGTCCTGGGATGGAGCACCAGCAGTCTAAAGACCCCTTTTTCCACAACTTCTCTTCTATGGAAATTTCTCCACCCACAGGCACGAGTTGGCGACCGTCTCCCTTCATATGATGGAATGGTGGTGAGGGCGGTGAATCAGCTGGAGGAGACGCACAGCAAACAGCTGCGGAGGCTGGTTGAGTCTGAGCTGCAGAGAGTCAGGCAGTACACGTTCATCCCAGTGTGCCTGTAAATGTGTTTTATCAAAGCAGGCTTTCTCTTCTGGAAGGTTTTACTTTGAGCTCAGTGATAAATCTCATCCTTCGTTGACGGTCGGAGTGGCCACAAACGTGCCGTGCCAGAAGGAAAGAAATCCGCCTGAGCACTGAAAACGGTTACTGGACCATTTCCTCCGGGCGAGGCCGACTGCTCAGCCTGTTTCAGGACTCCAAACTTGAGAAGGTGGGAGTGTTTGCAAACTGCTTTTATGACATCCTTGGTGCAGCTCATGCCCCTGCTGCGCTTTCACTAACAGCATCCACCCATTCTTCAGTCCCTGTTCCAATGATGGTGTTCAAATCCACACCTCTGGATTAGTGTAATATCACTAATGAGCCTATTAGTGTTTGATTTAAATTTAATATAGAATAGAATGCCTTTAATGCCAATAGTGTCATGTTGGATAAAAGGCAGGAGTCAGGGACAGTCAGTCACAATGAGGGCTGTAAGGTGCATTAAAAAGTCAATAATTTGTTCCTTCCATTATTTGTGAGGGTTCTCTCATGTCACAACGCTGTTTAATGAAAGAAGCAGTTCTATTTGCAGTCAGCCTACATCAATGTATTTTTGAGCAGTATTAAATGTTTTCCACCACTAAAACATATCAAAGTTTGCACTTGTGTGTGCAACTAGATCATTTCTGCGCTACTGAAATATTGAGCTCGCTAGCAGCAGCGCAGCCACCTGATAAAGTAAGCGTACAGCCCTGGAACGACATGGTCGTTATGCTTGATAAGCCATTTTGTTTGGTGCTTTGCCCACGTCTTACAATGAGAAAAAATATTCATCAATTATACATGCAATAATATAGGCGTACGCATGTTGAAGGTTATGGCAAAATACAAATAAACTAAACAGCAGAAGCACCCAACAACACTCACTTGCAGTGCTAATTTTTACATTAGTAGTAATATTAGTAGTAGTAATAATCATTTTATCTGAATTTTAAGTAGTTTGTTTAGTGGTAATCTTTATAAGTTTTAGAAAAAGCTTTTTGATAAATATCTGCTTTTAAAACTGTGTTTTATTATCTGATTTTATTGCTACCGTTTTAAAAACTGTTTGGCTTGTAAAGAAAGGGACAACTGAGGGAGAGTGTGTTTGACATGTTCACTGCTGCATGCAGAAGTTGCTGAACACAGAAACACTCATGCTGATGTACCGTTCATATTTTTTTCCCTATTTGATCATTATAATATGTTTGATATAGAAATACAAGGCTTCTATTTCTACATGTAACTCTTTATGCTCCATGACAGCTTGCTGAACCCTTGCATTTTTAAATCAGCTTCGCAATTAAGATCAAAAACACCTCATGGCCTTTCAACACAACACTGTTTTCCCAAGAAGCATTCTCCTCCCAGGATCTACGTGGCATGTGGAAGCGCATCGAGTGCATCACAGACTGTAACTCCATGCTCTCAGGACCCCTGTCTGCCTGACACACTCAACAGGTTCTATGCCCGCTTTGAGGACACCACCACCTCCTCCTCCCCCACATGGAGAAGAGCCCCTCAGCGTGACCTCCGCAGAGGTGAAGAGGATTCTACAGAGGATTAATCCGCACAAATCTGCTGGCCCAGATAACATCCCTGGGCGACTGCATTAAGGATATCATCAACGTCACTGTGGACCCACACTAGTATGCATATTGGAAGAGGCGGTCCACGGAGGATGCCATGTCCTGTGTGGTTCACGCCGCCCTCACTAACCTGAAGTGTAAGGACTCCTATGTCCGTATGCTCTTTGTGGACTTCACATCAGCCTTCAACAGCATCGTTCCACAGATCCTGGTGAACCTGGTCCTGTTCACCCTTGGACTGGGTCCTGGACTTCCTGACGAACAAGCTGCAATCGGTGATTCCACAACGTCTCCTCCTCCTGGAGGGTTGGTGCAGAGAAAACAATCTCTGCATCAATGTGGCAAAAACAAAGGAGATGACCGTGGACTTCAGAAGAGCCAGACACCCCCTCCTCCCCCTACACATTGGAGGATCTGCAGTGGAAGTGGTCCCTAGGAACACATACCTGTGACCTCACCTGGGGCAACAACACTTCCAGTCTGGTCAGGAAGGCACAATATTGACTTTTACTTGCTCAGGAGGCTGAGGCGCGCTGGACTCAGAAGCTCAGTTCTCTCCTCATTCTACAGATGTGTGGTGGAGAGCGTCCTGGGCTCCTGCATCACCATGTGGCATGGAAGCTGTTCTGTGGTAGGCTGCACAGAGCACTGCTGGAGTCAGCTTCTCCACCAGCACGGACATTTACACCCCAGCTGCAGGAAAAAGGCCACCTGCATCCTGAAGGACCCCACACACCCAGCGCACACACTCTTTGTTCCCCTCCCCTCAGGCAGGAGGGTGAGGAGCATCAAGAGCAGGACCACCAGACTGAGGAACAGCTTTTTCCCTGAAGCTGTGAGACTGTTGAACTGTGGTGGGGGTGTGCCGCTGCACTACTCTTGCAAACCTCTGTACACACTCATGCTGCTGCATTTGCACAAGTCACAGCTGTGGTACCACCGGTCTCTACCATCACTCCACATCCTTAACTGCAATGGCCTATTTATTTATTTATTTTTAGTATTTATTAGTGGTTAGTATGTATTGTGTTTATTCTTATGGGTGCGTGTGTGTGCCCACAGCAGTGACGTGTGGTCAGTAACCATAAGAGAAAATGCATTTGACCACTTGACTGTTCTATAAAACTGTTTTCTGAATTACTTCAACAGGTTAATGGTCAAAATGGCGAATATATATATATATAAATAAAAGCTGAACACGTAGGCGGGGTTTTGCCCATTTCTTCAGCCTAACGTGGTTTTTAACAGTCTGTAAAACAAAACATTTAAGCTTTAAAGTGTTCCAGTTAATAACACAACAGAATAAATGTTTGCGTTTTTGGTCATCCAATCATTTAAAAATAAAGACATAGCAGAGGATGGTTTCGATCCATCGACCTCTGGGTTATGGGCCCAGCACGCTTCCGCTGCGCCACTCTGCTGCTGCGCACGCACACGCGCGGCACGGTGTTATGTAAAGTAGGCTAAGAGGACATCCTGACGTCTCATTTTCTCCTTTTCTTTTTGCGTTTTCCTTTCATCGCGGCTTTAAAACACATTTACCACTTTTGCTTTCTCTCTCATCGCGAACGCACAGAGCGCGTCATTGGACACCTAACACACACTCGTCTTTATTGCCCACCACTGGATTACAACTCTCTCTCTCTCTCACACACACACACACACTTTCCCACCATGCTTTTTATCTCCCACAATAAGCCATTAGACCCTCAGTGCGCAACCCGCCTCCAAATCTCAGTATTTGCACTTTCACACTAATCCAGGGACCAAACTCTCTTCAGCCTCTGAGCAGGCGAACACCAGCTGCTAATAACTAATTCGGCCACTCCAAACAACATAAAGAAGTTAAATTCATCTAAATAAGTATTAAATAAATAAATTGAACTTAATAGTCAAATACAACGTTATTGTAAACTGTGTGAAAATGATTTGTCAACATTTTAACTGAATTTTCACCCTAAATGTGTTTTCTTGAGTATTTTCTTCAAAGCAAAAATTTGAAATCGGACCTGAGAAATGAAAACAAAAGATACAACACACTCTGCTTTTCACAATTTATTAACAAAATGATAAAATAAATAAATACAAATTGATCAAATGCTCCTAATATCAACTCCTCCCCATGTTCCCTACAGTATTTCCTAAACACTGCATACAAAGAATTCATCACAGAAGAGGCTCAATACAGAGGTAAGAATCCCACCAGACCAGTCACAATGTCAGGCCAACAGAAGACACATCTGGAACAGAAGTCAAAAAAATAAACACATTCCTTTCCAAAATCATTATGAAAAAATACAAACAATTATACAAATATTCAGGTTGTGTAATTACCAATTTACACATTATTCAGCACACCAGGTGAACTTTTTCTTTATTCATATCGCTACAATGCATCTCACCAAATGGAAGATAAAAAAAGACTTCTTTTCTTTGTTTTGTTTTTTTTAACTTTACTTTTTTTTGCACTCGACACCCCCCACCCCTCCCCCCCGATGGAATCAGCTGTAGATGAGGTAAGAAGCTGCAGGTGTACGCTTGGGTCCGGACAGGATGGGCAGACAGGCGGGAACAACAGATTAATGGCGTCATATACCGACAGAATACTAGAAGGCCACAATCATGACTTGATCATTTTTTAAACTGATGAAACTTAAAAGTTGGAGCAGACTACCTCACAGGAACGACCCCCCCCGGCACAAAGCAAACCGTCTTTCCCCCCAAATGCATGATCGGTGGTGGGAACGTCTCACAGGTCGGTGAATGCACGCGATGCTGACGCAGGAAACCGAAGTCTAAGTGATGCGCAGACGGCAGAAAAGGTTTCTGACCAGAAATGCATGTTTGCGGTGTTCTTTGGATAAATTCACCTGCACAGCTCAACGAAATACAAAGTGAGAAGCAATTTGGACAATTGAAGACTTGTTGGCGCCTCCCTCCCGAACGCTCGCAGCTCTGCTGGGATCCCAACATTCGGCATGGTGCAGCCACCAAATTATGACCCAAACTAAGAACCTAAAGCCATGGATGTATTCAGAAAGCTGATACAGATCGCGCTGTTGTTTGAGAACCAAGCGTTTGGCCAACTTGGGGTAACTTCCAAATCTGCAGGCTACTTCTACAAATCGCTGATGAAAATCTCTCAAAGGATCTTCCAAAGCCACTGATGTTGGTGGCTCCATCTTTGCTGAGTACCTGTTACAGATTAAGCCTCAGCAACTGCACCACGTAAGTCCAGTATCCAGTTCTTCTTCATACATCCACGGCAGAACCTCCACCCATTAAACGTGCATGGCTGCTGCAACTTTTAACACCTAAACGGCACACTTCAGTTTCTGCCACAATGCTCAAAGAAAACAAATTAAAAAGCAAATGCATATCAAAAAAGGTCTGACAAGTCCTGTATCAAAATTTGCATAAGAAGGCATGCGTGCCGCTGCAATGAGCGGAAAGATGTTGCTAATTGGGTCTAAGTTTGATCTCTCCAAACGCCTCATGTGACCTGATTTAGCACACTCAGAAGCCCTCCAAAGCTGAAGAAGAACCACAGCACGGAGGGGACGACGGACCTTTCCAAAAAAATAAAAAAAATAAAAATAAATTAAAATAACGAATGAGCTCCTGGCTGCGCTCCGCGTCGCTGACAGATCCCGACTCAGGTAATACTGGTCAAATCAAAAAGTGCATCACAACACGGCTCCGAGCGAGATATCATCATCATCATCATCATCATCAAAAAAACCCTGGCGGCTTCTCACCAAACGGCCTCTGACCTTTACCAGCGCCTGCACAGGTTTTTTTTTCTCCAAATGTAAAAGTTAAATCACAGAAAAAGAAAAGAAAACACATTTAAGGCAACTCCTCTATTAAACATCAACAAAACACTATGTGGTTGGTTTCAAACGGCATAATATATGAAATGTAGTTTCAACTTGCATTACCGGCAGCCTGAGGTGAAGGGACCGAGTTTGTGCTCCAGAGTTTGGGGGGAGCTCCTGGGACGGGGACTGGAGGGTGGGAGGATTATACGGAGGGGTCAGTAAGGTTCTACAAGTCACAGTGCAAGTCAAGAGACAAATATTATCTGCTGTTTGAAGAAAGGCACTCTAGGTACCTACTGTACAGAGGGAAAAGTCCAGTCTGACTGGAACACAAGTTTGGGCTCTTTCAAAGAAAACCTTGTGGAGTGAAGAGACTCGAGTACTCTGCTCTATCCATGAGTGAACACAGCCTCACATGATCAAGGACATACACCCAAAAATGCTGACAAAGAACAAAAAGCACAACAAATGATATCTGAAGGGACCCGGGGACACGTTAGTTGCCTTTTTTTTTTTCTTATTTTTTTGTTAGAGTTGCATCTCTGGCTCTTCTTTTCCTCCTGTGTTCAAATGGCTGAGCTCTTCATTGCAGACAAATGACGTTAACACGTGACAGCGCGGCCAAACGTTTCTCTGGGATCCTCTGAATGAAGGCAGTTTGTACAGCTGACGTGAGAAAATCAGGTATCTATGTCCATGTGATATGAAATCAAGAGTCGCCCCGCAACGTGTTCAACCCCGCAGTCACCGGCACTGCTCCCAGGAGCAGAAAGCTTGTTACCCCGTACCTACAGGGTACCTCTGCAAAGATCACCGTAATTTATGGACTGGATAAAATAAATCATTGCCTCAATTACACATGCAGCTCGTAGGTACACAAGTATTACCTACAGCAGATGGTAGCTGGCGCACACAGTTTAGACAGGTGCTACTCAGGATGCCGTCAGATAGTCGCTTCCCTGGAGCTGGTCTACATGTGCGACTTTGGTGCTGTAAAATGTCAGTTACACAACATCACATATAAATGAACCAATCGAGGGAGTCCCAAGTTCGGAAGGTGAAACCAATATTTTGGTTGGTGAAGTCTGGCCTGAAGTAGGTGATTTAAGCCTTCTGGTGGCAGGTAAAGCAGGAAAATCTGCTTTACTGCTGAAGGTCATCCCTCAGCTTCTAGACCAGCGTCTCCTGCAGGTAATGGAGCTCTAATTTCCGAGTGACTGCCTCTGTGACCTTCAAATGGAGTAATCTGAAATCTGCAGAATGCAGCTGAGATATTTCAGGCTGGACTGTGCACCAGCGCAGCCATCACAGCTGCAAGTCTCTCATAAATAACACAAAAAAAACTGCGTCTTTTAAAAGCTCAGAACCGTCAGCACTGAGGGGCGAAGACGCTGCTGGACGACTGAAACCTAAGCAACAATTCTCCAACACAGCAAAGAGAGAGAGAGAGAGAGAAACAAATTCCAGAACGACCAGAGGCACCGTTAACGAACAAACCAGAGTTTGTTGTTGCCCCGCACCCGACAAGAAGCCAAAGGTTATGATCAGCTCACCAGACAAAGACAGACCTGAACCGACAGCCACCAAGCCGACAAACAACAGCGTCACATTTCAGCCCAGACATGCTCCAGAAAGAAGAGAGATGCATGCGTCTAACTGTGAGGGGATGAAGGGGTTTCTGAGGCCACTCCTCCCAAGAATATGGACTGGACTTGAGCCTTAATGTCAGAGGTTTGCGTTTCCTCCTAGAAAAATATTGGCAATGTGGGGATAAGTCACATCACAACAAAGAGATGCATACTCTGTTTAATTCCATATTAACATACAAAAAGCTCTTCAGCACTTCTTTGTAATGCAGCAAGCTTGTGCTTTAATCTCAGGATTTGTGGTATCGTCCTTTGAGATCCGTCAGAAGGAGCAGGTTCATACAACAAATCCCTCCATTTCAAGGAAAAAAGTTCCTTTAATGTTATTGTTTAGCAATCTCTCCTGTCTCAATCTGGGGACTTCCAATATCTGAAACGGTAGCATCTGTATCTTACAACGCCAATGATTTGATCTGTCGATACAGTAAGTGGACTTGTCCCTGCTGAATTTGGATACATCATCATTTTGGCAGTTCAGGATTCAACAGAAATGCACACAATGCAAAGATCACCACTTCAAAAAGAGGACTCCTTTTTGTGTTGATAATGCCAGTCCAGCAGGTTCAGGAACAGAAAGCACTTATTCTGAAGAAGACTAGGAAGACCTGAATATCTTTTCCTATAAAAAAGAAACACAGCCCAGATATAGTTTGTGTGTGTTGACATTGCAATATTGCAATTTCACATTTAGTGCTCACAGTTGACACACTTGACTCACAAATGAAAACTCAATCACTACACTTGACCGACACCACTGAAAACATCTGTTAGGCTACCGAGCCTGTTCGACCTCGTCCTTTGTACCTGCTGAACGCGACGCTCGGCGTCTTTGCTGCCTGAGCTCAGGTGGGAGGAGATGGGGAGAGGATGGGCTGAGCGGGCTCGTTGGTCGGTGGGTAATGTTTGGTTACTTGGTGAACGGGAGAGAGGGATTGTTCAGGACCGTTGGGATTATAGATCGTGGCGAACTTAGGAAGGTAAATTCAGATTTGGGAAGTCTTTCCAAAGGCATAACCTTTACGACATTTTCATTTTTTCTTCCACGACACTGAGGCCCTCAGGGTTTAATGATAATGTCATGTATTGTTCTGAGACCTGGGCAGGTGAGCCCGACTTTCTGGTTATGGAGAAGTTAGACTCGTCACCTTCAAGGTGTCAGTATGCTTCAAACCAACTACAGTCTTCTTTATCCAGTAACAATGATGGTGTTTGGAGGTGGGAACAGGCACCTCCAAGAATCCCATCAGAATTCAAGATGCTGTAGCTTACAGATGATGGTGCCCAACAAACTTTTCTCTCCATTATCCGAAGAACTATACGGCTTAATCGGGATGTGAACCGCTGTTATGAACTTCGCGGAAAGACTGAAAATACACCATTTTTTGTCCGCTTCACTCAACAATTAACCAAAAATTTGAGTAACCAGGCAGAATTTAGAGCTGTCGAGCCAGTTCAGTAAGGCAGCTGCCATTAGAAAAGGAGGTCGAGTGTTGTTGGCTTTTATCAATGCATTATTTTCTCGATAAGGTTCATCATAATTCAAAGATTTTGCTCCTGCCTACCTTTTATTTTTGACAAGAACCAATTCAAGAAGAAACTGTAAGCATGCTCCAGTGATACAATCCAAATTTCTAGGCTTCTGCTCAGCCTGTGGTTGGTGCCGCCATTGTTTGAAGCAAACTGAAGCCTTAAGGATCTCACAGTGAGGGTGAAGGTAAGCGTGGATTTCCTGTCTCTGTTCACTGAAGATGGTTTACTTCGGAGGAGATCTGGAGTTCGGGAGGTTTAGGATCAGATAGATTAGTTGATTGGGAAGGTTGGGATGGATGTTAAGGTTCAGGGTCGTTCACATTAAGTTCGTTGGGACGAGGGGATGAACAGGTTCTCTTTTCAGAACGCATACTATCACAACACTGCTTTTTAGACCAGTAACCCCTGACAGATATTTGGTTCCATGTTCTCGGCTATCTTCGTACCCATGTGAACCATCTCCCCACCTCACAAGGGAACAGGGGCCACTGTAACAGGCACACACTGGTGTGATGATGAATTAAATCTCCCTTTGAGCATTCCCACCATGACGTCTATCACTAATTGGCATGATGACACTGGTGCGTACGCCTTCCCGTATCCCAGCTCAGTGGGTGGAACAGCCTACATCTTCCCAGAGTCATGTGACTTGGGCTGTATATCTACCATTGACACAGTCTGACAATACAATGCAAACAAACAACATTTATACAGATTGGCAACTTCAGGGCACCATACGGTGCAAGCAAGTGTCTTTTTTTTTTAATATATATGTTTGAATTCCCCCGACTGAAGAAACGTAGCGTTACTTTTTATTGTCCAAACTGCTGACAAGAGCTGGCAAAGAATGCTGGGAGGGTTCTGAGGTTTTGCTGTTGTTGGTGTTGCTGCCATCACTTCCAGTGATCTCCTCCTGTTTCTTCTCCACCACTGTCTCTGGAGGGTTGACGGCAGCCATCTTGTTCTCAGAGTTGGTGGCGGCGTTGGCGGCGCAGCCTCCGCCGGGGCTATGATCAGGGCAGGTCGGCTCGGCCGTGCCGTTGGTGGTGGCAACGGTCGCAACCGCTGAGGAAGCGGGAACATTAGCCGCCGGAGCTGCCTCAGTCTCAGGCTTGGCTACGACCTCCACCTGGAGACCAGTCCCTGTGTTACCCCCTTCCCCCGGCCCCGCCTTTCCCTCCGCCCCTGCACTGAGGCTGTTATCTGCTGTTAGGACTGTGCTGTCAGGCGGACCGGCGGCATCTCCACCAGTCTGGTTGCTCCCTGCGGCTCCGTGCTCCTCCTGTTTGCTCCCATCAGTGCTGACGCTGGCTGAGGTTGTCCCGGCCTTTGCCTTCTCTACAGAGTTAGCTTTAGGTGCCACTTCAGAGCTGACTGCACCCTCAGCCTTTTCCTGGACTCTTACATCTTTACCCTCTGTCTCTGCCAGAGCTTGGTTGAAGTTGAAGGCTTGGATGAGGCGAATCAGATGTTTGACTTTGTCCAGGGAAAGCTGCATCTCTTTCTGACGAGACAGGATGGTGTTTTTGGTCTCCATGCATTTCTGAGGAAGAAAAAGAGGCGTGAGTAAGTACAGTTAGGAACCGTTTTTTAGTTTCACCCCCTCGTGGTTCTTTGCTTCTAGATTTTGGAACCTAACGTGTGCAGTGAGAGTTTGAAGAGAACTTCAATTTACTGAAGTTCATGGCAGGCAAATATCAGCTGCCAAAAACAATAAAAATGTAGGTACAGTTTTGCAAATGTGACTGTGACAGTCGCCACCAGGAGCTCCATCATGATGGGCATATTATTTTTACAAAACTTTTAATTTAGCGGCAAAGCTTTAGCTCTGTCCTTCACCGAGTCCTGCACGTTTCAGGCTGTCGGTATTGATATTTTTGAGGAATTTAGCAAGAAGCATCAGAGGAAGCTGCAAAATACAAGACGCATACAGACCACGACAGCAAAGTTAACGAGCCACAGAATTTCTAAGGAGAGGTGGGTCCATAAAGAAAAATGCAGGAGGCACAAAAGCCTGGAAGTCTTTCCTTAAACTACAAACTTAGTGTTGCACAGACGAGGATCTTTACATTACAATATAAAGTGCCTTGAGGTGACTGTTGTGATTTGGTGCTATATTAACAACATTGAATTGAAAAAAATGGAACTATAAATACATCACAAAATAATCTAATAATAATCTGCTTCCTTGCTGAACTCAGAGGTAGTTTTAAAGTGCAGAGACAGGTCAGAGGAATAAAGTTATTTAACTAGTGCAGCTGGTTAAATGTGTTTCTCACTGTTATGGAGTTGCTGAGCTGCTTGACTCTCTGTTCCAGCTGCTCACGCTCCAGTTTCAGCTCCGAGCTCCACTTCATCAGCTTCTGTTTCTCCTCTTCTTTAGCTGCAAGACAAAACAGAGCAGTCAGTCTGTCCTCACGTGTCACAGGGGCCACGCGTCAGAAGAAAAATAATCTGCCGGCACCTTCTTTGTAAGCGATGTAGGAGTGAACAATAGCCAGGGTGCCGGGCCAGGGAATGGCTTCTTCTTTCTTCAGGATCTGGAGAGAGAAGCTCTGAGTTTTCACAGAGGCGGAGACTCGGAAAAGAGTTTAGGAAGACAAATTTAGCCACCACCCTGCGGCAGGGCCAAAAAGGGACAAGCAATGGGGTGGATGGATGTGAGATGTCGATCTTTACTGACACAATGAATGAGACTGAAGCACAAAAAAACCATACTGCATCATGTATATGCTTACAAAGGCTTGAACAGTCCTAAAGTTCAGGGTGGCAGAAGGCCCACCAGAAGCAGATTTTACAGTCAAGTACAGCTACGGGCCCTGAGACGCCCTTCTCTGGACTGCAGTAACCCCTTCCCCCTGACTCTGGATCAGTCTGCTGCAGTTACCTGATCTTGACATTTTGGACAGATCCACATGCCTTTAGGAATGGTTTTCAGGGGTGGATCCAGGCAGTCCAGGTGATAAACACGAGAACACGTGTCGCACATGAGCAACTGGCCACTGCGTCTGCACACAGTGCAGAAATCCTCATGGATGTCTCCCTGTGAGGAAGAATTGGACCAATCAGTTTCCCCACCAACCATCAGTGGAGAGGCAAGGCGGGGGAGGCACCATGATCTGGTTTAGTTTACAGTCTGGGCTTGTTCTAATGGACATGGTGTGTTAATTCACTGAGCCCACAGGAAGGGAGTTAGAATGTGCTCTGAGTAGTAGTTATTAATAGATGCTCTGGGCTACAGGACACTGTTCACTTTGTAAGGCTGAGTCAAAGTAAAAATCAACTGATGGCTGATGATTATCACATGGAGACAACAAACTAATGGTCTGTGGAGGTACTGGGGTGCAAATGGTGACAGAGCTACTGGGCCAATAGGACTGTGTGTGACGGGGTGTCCAACCCTCTGAACTGTCCGTCTCCCCCATCATTACTTACATCCCCAGAGCTGGGGCTGGGCAGGGGGAGGGGATGGACGGGGCTGGAGGGGGAGGTCGGGGTGAGGCTGACCAGGTCCGGGACGCTGCTGTATTTGGGTGGACGACCTGGGTGAAATGAGACAGACAACAAAGACGGAAAACAAAGAAAAAAGAAAGATGGAGAGGGGGGAGAAAACAAAAACAAACAGTCTGTATGACATACCTTGGAAAGGGAGTCTTCGTTGGCTAGCATGAGTCAGGGGAGCGGTGAGAAAGGAAGAGGAGGAAGAGGAGGAGTCAGAAGCAGACAGCAGGGTTAGTGCTCCAAGCAAGCTGAAGTTGAACTCTGGTACAAACCTGCTCAATGGACTCGTGTCAGAAGTTAACACCTCAGTCACCTGTCTGGGTTTCACTGACCTCATGTTCCCACCTTTTTGCCTTTTAACTTCCTGTCCCCGCAGGGGGCAGAGCCTCTTCAGTGTGAGGTGACTAATGTTTACAGAAATGGCCCCCCAACCCAGACCAACAAATCTGGGTCTAAACTGGGACACGTGTGGCAGATGTGACGTAAAAGTCACAAACCTGGCTTTACGTAGGTTACTGTTAGAAGACGTGAGGACGCCAAAGGGGAGTCCTAAGTTATGGCAAATGCTATGTGAGCCACATGAGGCCCAAAAGTCACACCTGACATCTGGCTCAAAAAACAAACAAAAAAAAAAAAACGCTGACTGTGACTGATTTGGGGCAGCTTCCCTCCCACATGGCCCCAAACATGGCCACATCAAAAATCAATGGCCACTCATTCAGGGTTATTATAGTTAACGAAAACGAACGAAATAACTGAAATTGAAAAAACATTGTCGTTAACTGAAATAAATAAAAAACTATAATTAAAAGGAAAAAACGGTAACTAACTAAAACTGTATTGTGAGGTTACAAAACTAACTGAAATTATATGGTAAAATAAACTTTAATTTTCTTGTCATTTTTTAAAGCCTTGTTGATTAATATGAAATCATTTCCTCCGCTCTCCGGGTTTAAGCTGGGAGCGCCATCGGGCAACTGCGTGCGTGTGCGTACGTGCGCTCAGCGCGCTGGTCCTTAAAGTAATGGCAGCGGTCTGCAGAGAAAGCGGCTCCGGAAACCGCTCTGATCCTACGAGGTGACCTGACGTGCACGGAGAAACGTGACTACTTTTCGGCTCCAAGCAGCCCACAG